>JAMPIV010013299.1:0-45058 GCA_024509875.1 Oreohelix idahoensis
ACTGAGATCAGCTGTGAAGGTATCTGTATCTAATAAGTGTAGTGTAATACAGGTGACCTTACTTGCTACCACATATTTATATCTCAGTCAGAATTATTCTGGAATATTGTGATGACTACGTTGAATGTCTAGGGTTTTGTAAATGATGAAGTGTAAGTCACAACAATAACAGACAGAAAAACACTTTAATTTATTCCACCACACTTGACAACAGTTTGACACTCACATACATATAACACTCTATGAGACTATCTTAAATAAGTCACTGATAAATTTTCAAATATTCATGTATTAAGTACTGTTACCAATGGAGATCCTGATTCAATTACACAGTGAACCAGGAATCATAATATATTGTAATCACAATTTATATGTACATAATTTATAAATATGAATCTTGTAGTGACATATTTTATTAATATTATAATATGTGGGTCAGTTGTGTAGTGGTTCTATGAGGTAATACTGGTTTTATATGTCAATCTAAGTTGTTATTAGTCATCATGACTTCAAGTGTTGGTTTCTGTTGGAACTAGTATTGGAGATGTTCTCAGTTCCTAACATTAAAACAATTTATTTCCCCTCTTAGTTTATATATTGTCAGTTTTAGAGGGGCATAATGTTGAGCTCCGCTGGCCACAGATTCTTATCTGTCGTGATGGCGGCAGGAAAAAGACTCCTCTGCTCGATAGCCTCCCTGTGTTCTGGAGACACCACACTGATTGCTATATGGACCAAGGAGTATGCTGTCCGCCTCTGGATTCAGCAAAGCTCTGACCAGGTGCTGCTCAATAACTTTAGGACCACGGTCCCTGAAACAAGAAGGTTGTACCTCCTACTTCAGAACTAATTTATAATACCCTTCCAGACTGACCACAATACATAACAAACACTGAGTTCAGAGCGGTAGGCCAACTGTCAGCTTCATCTATAATAATTTTCACCAGTATACTCCTCCCTAATGGTTACTACGCCTCTGCAAGTCCAGCATTATTTCTTTCTAGTCAATAAGATAGGTGTCAGTGTACTATTTGGTAATTCCATGTAGTTTTACTTTCCTCTGACACCTTCTGTTCAGGTTGGAGCAACTTATATATATATATAGTCCTTGCCTCAAGTTCGCTACTGAACCACGCACATATACAGACATAAATTATTAATTTACATTCAATTTTCATTAAAAGATATCAAATATTTCAAGCTTACCACAATTCATGGAATAATAATAAACAGATACGTTGACTGGTGAAGAATAATGGCACAACTTATGGCACAAATTCCGAGCTGCCTCTGTCTCAGGCTTTTATTTATAAAAATATAAGCTGATGCTCAACGCACTGTTGCTTTAGAAAGTATTTTTGAAAATCTGGTGTGGAACTGACGCGTCTAAGTGACTATATCGACGAGTCTAACCAATCATGCCATGTTTACCCAAGCGTTTGAAAAAACAGTACCCTTCCATCCGTCTCCCCTAGCAACGAAAAGTAGTATTTATAGTCCGACTAATCGTGTTTAGCCTTACATTTATTTCTACCCAATCAAATAGGAGGTAACATGTCAGCCCATTTCCCGTACAATGGTGGTGTGAAAATCTGTCACTGAGCGATTCTGCTTTTTGGTGTTGTCTGACAGCACCCCCATTTTATTTTGGCTATAACTTGTTAATTCCTAGACTATTTGCATAACACTTAACATATTCTTTGTCAGCAAGTCACAAGGAACCCAAATATATAAATTTTTATGGGGCTAAGTGGCTGCGTTCAAAATATGTATTTTCTTCTACCTCCTGTTTACTTCGAATACGATGTGGTGTCTGGGTACTGTAATGTTTTCAAACGTAAACCGATATAATGTCATGTTTCCTAATAAGCGTTTTTCAGGTTTTTAAACATAACTCTCTTTATGGGTAGTGTTTTTTTTTTCACTGACGATTTGAAAAAAAGCTAGTGCTTGTGGCCTTACACGCGTGATGGTAGTAATTGTGTATCGCGACGCGTGTTTAGTGTTGCAAGTGTTCTGGCTTTTGCCCCTCCCTTTCTTTCTATCTTTAGTCCATCTGTCTTTCGTTTTAGGTACCATAGTGTATAAAATGACATGAATGGAATTTTAAATCTAGGTCAACTTGCGTATCTCAAGGTTTTCTTAGAAAGGCAGTACACGTTTCATTGAAGAAAGCGTGTAGAGATGTAGTAGGCTTTTACTATCAACGTGAAACGTTACAATTCGCAGACGAAGTAGAAAAAAAGGGGGATTCGAGTACAGTCATTGTGACAGCACTGTTCTTTACCATTCTTCTTTCCTTTTATTAAATTTATTTGTTAGGCTTTACATTTACGTTGTAATTTATATATGTGGATTAGAATTTCTCACGACAAATATATAAATTTAATGGAGCTAAGTGGCTGCGTTCAAAATATGTATTTTCTTCTACCACTCGTTCACTTCGATACGATGGGGTATCTTCTGTACTATCAGGCTAATGTCAGGAGCTTAGACATAAATCAGTAGAATGTCATGTTTCCTAATAAGCATTAAACATGTTTTTTAAAACCTAACCGTGTATTGATAGTGTTTTTTGTCACTGTTTATTTGAAAAAAAGTTAGCGCTTCATGCCTTACGCGTGGGATTGGCGTTACTATTAATCGCGAGACTGTGGTAGTATTGCCTGCGTTCCTCCGTTCAGCCCTCTCTCTCTCTCTCTCTCTCTCTCTCTCTCTCTCTAAGTCCGTCTGTCTTTTAGTTACGCAGTGTATAAAATGAAATAAATGGAATATTAATCTAGGTCATTACGCAGTGTGTCTCTCTCAAGGTTTTCTAAGAAATACAGTACACGTTTTATTTTTAGAAACGCGTTTATGCTGTGTCACGAAATGGATTTAGGACTAGAGACTGTCTACATATAGTGACAAGACAATAGTAAGAAGAAAGACTGAAATGATAGATTCAGAAAGAAATATAGTGCAAAATGTGAAAGTTGAGACCATTGGCTCCGAGGTTGAGAACCGAGGTTGATTCTTTCCTCGCCACTTCGGACGTTTAAATTGCTATGGCCTCGAACCACCTCTAACTACCCTATGGGGATAAGGTTCAATTAAGATTCACAAACACCAAGGTACCGACAACATATAGCTACTGTACTAAAGGAAATGACTGATGCCAGCTACAATTTATACAAGTTTATTATACACCTATAAACAAACTCATATACATGTCAAATACAAAAAATGCGAGGATGCACACCTGAAACAAAATCAAGCACAGTTAAAAATGCATCAACCCCAACCCTTCTCCCACAATTGCAACCTGTATGGAGAAAGAAGGTAAGGTTAACTGAAATGAACTACACGGCACTTGATGTCGCCTACACTCCAAACTAGCTGTTCTAAATTCTAACTCTAACTCTAAGTCCACTGATAGCTGGAACGACTGCGAAGTGACTACACAATCTCTGCACAGACTTCGGTTCTACCCAGCCTATCCTGGAATCTCCTGAACACAACTAACTGCACCTCTAAACTTCAGCAGCTGTCCTCTGCTATGATTCACCAAAACTAACAGTTCTGCCTATCTGTGCTGACTTCAGTAGAGAGAATGTTTACCCTTTCTCTCTCCACTAACTCTGGAATTGATGACTGAGGTTTAACAGAACCCCACTGGATTCTGGACTGGAACGGTAGCTGACTTCTACCACTCTGAAATTACCTGCCCGAGTACCTATAACTGGGCCGTCGGCTTTATTATGGCCGTGAAGAAACGAACATAAAGATTACCACAACGGTGGCAGGCAGCCAAAGCTGCGTGTGTAACGAGCGTCAGAGTTCAGGATTTATCCAAAAAATGGCTATTCGCTGGAAAATGTCTTCCCCTGGCTGGGAAAACGTATTTTCTTCCTCTCCTTCCACTACTGGCAACTAATGTAAAACCCTTGCGGTTCTGCGAATGCCCCAACTTTGCCGTGGGAGAGAAATTTTGTGGTCTCAAAAATTCCGCTCTCATTCCCACAAAAAGCCGGCACCTGCTGTTTAGACAAAAGCAAAAACAACAGCTAAACAAAACGTTAATACTCTATTACAAATAACTATTAACTTCCTGACAAACCCTTAAGTCTTTAACACGTAAGTCTCCCCCGTCTATAATCAATACAGCTCCCCTACTCTCTCCCGTTATGCACCACCATACAAAATCATGCAAACAAAGTCCACTCCCCCACTGAGCTCCCTTCTCTACCTGAGCCCACAAGGTAAACATTGGCTAACCCAGATCGCTTGTTCTGCCTGACTAACTCTGAGCAACAACAATATTTTCAATGGCCCGTCTGGGCAGACGTACTGTGGCCTACTTCTTACGCTGACACTAATGCCGTAATGTTTAACACAACTAAAACTAGCCTTCTCTAGGAATTCCTAAAATTCCCGTCAATAATAGTAATCACATTCAAAATGTAATACAAAATAATTCCCTTTAAACTTACTTCTCCCATCTTCTGAATTCACAGAACAATAATGCACAATCAATAACATATAATCCTGTTTACGCTAGCATCTACCTGCCGTCAAAAGTTATACATAACCCCCGATTATCAAATTGAAAACCCCGTAGTTCAGCCACGTGGTGCCGCTGTTTTTCAACCACGCGCTCCTGCATACATTCATTACTAATAGCACACATGTGCTCCAATTAATACCTCTATCACTTCCGTCCACAGATATATGCGTAACTATATAAATAGCGAGCATCAATACTCTCACTAAAATCACAAATAAAAATACACATTACACACGCTCCCGACTATTCTGTAAATACATATGATTCGCAGATGCGAGTTTCTCTCCCGACCGACTTTGCAATAATACAAAGCGGTGATATCTCAACTTTTAAACCATGCCGCTATTCTTTCAACAAGGAATTAAATGGACCTAGTTTCTCATGTCTATCACTCAGATCGGATTGATGGCTCTGGAGTTAAGAATTAAATTAAACTAAACTGCCCAAAGAAACTTAAATGATCGGCTAGGACTAGAAAAATTAAATAAAGACCTCACGCAAAAATTCATGCTTACCAAATCTCGAATGTCCAACTGAAGGCAATCGACAATATGCTTCTGGCACCCGGCTTTGGCAATTTTTTCATTAAAAGAGAAAGAGGCTATGAAATATAGGCCTTTTATAATCAAGACCCCCACGCGCCGACTTCATGACGTCATATGCGCGGCGTGGTTCTAAAGCCAATGGGCGCTCTGCATTTCAACTGCAGTTAGCTCTCCGCCAATCAGAACCTTAGATCTTTCTGATGCAACCAGTTTCTGCTAGACAAAGAACCGGGAATTGGTCCTAGCCCTATACTGCGGAAATGAAGCAAAAATGGCCGCAAATAATTTAACTCCCGAAAAATGCGTATATGGCCACGCAATATCTTTTAAAAAAAGGACACTGGTGCAAATCCTGATCTAGCCTCTATAATCTTTCTTCTAGAAAAATACTGTCTAATTCCCTACACCCCCATTCTAAACACATAAAGAAGAACCATAAAGCAGATGAGATCAAACTCCCTCGTGATCTCATCTTGAAAAAACGTAAATAATAGAAGGAGAAGAAACATGGAGAAGGATTTCCTGTAATCCCTCCTAAAAATAGTGAACAAATGCAAGGAGAAAAAGACATGGGCCATTTGAAAGACAGAATCTCAGTACTTTCGTCACATCACTCCCCCCTTTCAAAGATTGAGCAACGATCTCCTTACTGAAATCTCTGTGTTTCACACTGGCCCTTATATAAGTCTACAGATCTGCCTGTCAGTCCTGAAGTCTCATGGTCACGACTGGTGATTTCCACCTGGCGACTGCAACACAAATGGTCGCTCTTCGCCTGTTCTCTCCCTCGGTCTTTGAGTCGCTCTGCAACGGGCAGGCGGCTGGGCCAATCCACCATAACATACTTCCTTCCTGTGTGCACCTGGCCATGTTTACCTAATTTTCTCCTCCAGGGTTTCTTCCTGATAAGTGTCCTTGGCCTTGGTGGAGTACAGCTCCCGCACAACTCCCTGACCACTGTACAGGTAATTAGCGGGTTATGTGCTGTCCGATAAAGGCTATCCGCTGGGTGTTTACGTTTGTATGGCCTGTACCTGGTTGACCTGAGAACCTGCGGCCGACGGTACTGTCCGACTGTAATGCCCCTCGAGCGAGAATCCCTGTTCCAAAATTGGCAAAGTTTGTTGGCCAAAGAAACGCGCACCTGTTTCTTCTTCTTCCGCTCCATAACTACTCCCATGCTCTGGTGGGAGAGTTGATCTCTCTTCAGACCTGTGCCCTCCAATGGCGGGTCTGGAACTTCCCTTGCCTTGTCCGGCGCAATGCTGGCTTGGTCAACTGACATGACCGAATTGCTATGTAGAGGCCTGGCGATGGCGACTACCTTGCTGCTCATCAGCGGGTTTGAAACCGCTGGTACCTTAAAATGAAGATGCCCCATTTCGGGTTCCTCTGGTGTCGAGTTTCCGATCTTTTGCTTGGTTTCTACTGAATTCTCACTGATCCCAGTAGCTTCTATCTTTGGGAAAAGATAGGTAATATCTGCCCCTGGCAGTGGTTCTGTACTCGCTCTTCCCCTACCAATATGAAGAGGGACAGAGCTCTCTAAAGTAGCTCCTTGCAAATGCGTAAGGCCGCTTTTCTCACTCTTTTCTGGCCTGAAAAGTTGGCGAGATGAAACTGTAGACCACGGGAGCTCTCCGTCTAACACCCTGGTTCTACCTTCAACCTTGCCCTCCCCTGTAAGAGTTACTGGCGTCAGTTGGGATGTGTCCTGCAGTGACACTTGACGGTTTAAGATCCCGTTAGATCGCGGAGAATCTGAGATAAAGCTCTCAGTGACTGGTTCCAATGTTCCGTGAAACGAATTGGAAAATATAGCCAATTTTTCAGGCTCCTCGTTACAAGAGTCGTTTCCTGTAAACGAGATACGAGAGTTGTGGGGCCCATCTCCGTTTATAGGCAAACGGTCACTCAGATCACTGTCCTCCTCCGTTTGAGTAAAGTGCTGGTCGGATGGGGCTCCAGGGCTGGTTGGAACTATATGCTCGCTCAGACCGCTATCTTGTGCCCTATGAAGATGGCGCTGGTCGTTGACATATGTAATACCGCTCTTGTCAGTATGTCCCTCACTTGAAGGAGCTAATACCATCGGGGGCCTAATTCCCGACGACAAAGAATGTACTTCCACAATCACCACTGTTTTGCCATTAGGCTGCACAGGGATGTCAGGCAAATGCGCCTCTGCCTGTTGTTTTTCGCTGTCCCGCTGGGGAGCTGGCGAAACATGCCTTATTAGGGATTCGAACCCTGACCTCGACTTTCCGTGTCGAGTATGTTGTGCTCTCTCACGAGCATGGGAGAATCGGTAGCCATCCTAATTATAATGCTTGCTCGCATTATTCCCTCTGTTATGCAGTTTCCACGCCTGAGATCGCTTCGTAATCTTCCCAGCGTTGCAAGGTCTGCTTTCCTTACTTAACTCCCTCCCTTGTTTGGGCTTCGGGTCCATTTCCAACGGAAAGTCCTTTTCCTGGAGTTGGGGCGCGGTTTGAGCCGACACGTTTGCTATGGGCGCAAGATTTTCAGAGGGGTGGTCCAATATGGGCGACATAACTTGAGAAATAGAGTGGTTAGATTCATCGGCTCTTTCTTGTTGCTCTTTTTCCCTTGCTAGTTGCTCCATCGCCTTTGCTAGTCGATCCATCTCCCGTTTCTTGGCGCTTTCTTGTCGCTCTCTCTCCCATTTCTTTAAAATGTCATCCGAGGCTCCAATTTGCAGTTCCAGAGAACGCATGGCAAGTTCATGTTGTCTCTCTGCTGCCTGCTCCTTTTCCTCCGCCTCCAGGTATGCCTTGGTCTCGGCCTTATCTATTCCCATCTCCTCGACTGCCTCCCGCCAAGCAGCTCGTAACTGGACCAATTCCGCCATCTTACTTGTGAACTGCTGTAACTCACCACGAGGGGAAATGACAAAAAATGAACAAGAAAAATTTTACACTAGGAATATGCTGTCGCAAAAACCCCGCACTCAGGACTAGCACCAAGTCTGACTAATACTACCTGAAAAAAATTCAAGTTATCCAGCTACCCAAAACCCGAATTTACTTTCCTGTCAAGAAAAAAAAATTCAATTAGCCATCAATTACCTCTAAGTCATAAACAACCTTACTACAACTAACATCTAAACTGACTACAACCTGTGGAAAAAAAACTATAGCTGGATCTGTCTTAATATAGCTCAAGTCTAGGGGATTATTAAGAAATCTATTTCCAGAACTTTCTACAGAGACAATCTATGAATCTAGAAGTGATCCCAACAAAGATGATCCCAAGGACGACGCCACCCACTTTGTCAAGATCACAGAATTGAACGTAACAAAGATGATCCCGGACGAGCCCCCACTTTGTCACGAAATGGATTTAGGACTAGAGACTGTCTACATATAGTGACAAGACAATAGTAAGAAGAAAGACTGAAATGATAGATTCAGAAAGAAATATAGTGCAAAATGTGAAAGTTGAGACCATTGGCTCCGAGGTTGAGAACCGAGGTTGATTCTTTCCTCGCCACTTCGGACGTTTAAATTGCTATGGCCTCGAACCACCTCTAACTACCCTATGGGGATAAGGTTCAATTAAGATTCACAAACACCAAGGTACCGACAACATATAGCTACTGTACTAAAGGAAATGACTGATGCCAGCTACAATTTATACAAGTTTATTATACACCTATAAACAAACTCATATACATGTCAAATACAAAAAAGGCGAGGAAGCACACCTGAAACAAAATCAAGCACAGTTAAAAATGCATCAACCCCAACCCTTCTCCCACAATTGCAACCTGTATGGAGAAAGAAGGTAAGGTTAACTGAAATGAACTACACGGCACTTGATGTCGCCTACACTCCAAACTAGCTGTTCTAAATTCTAACTCTAACTCTAAGTCCACTGATAGCTGGAACGACTGCGAAGTGACTACACAATCTCTGCACAGACTTCGGTTCTACACAGCCTATCCTGGAATCTCCTGAACACAACTAACTGCACCTCTAAACTTCAGCAGCTGTCCTCTGCTATGATTCACCAAAACTAACAGTTCTGCCTATCTGTGCTGACTTCAGTAGAGAGAATGTTTACCCTCTCTCTCTCCACTAACTCTGGAATTGATGACTGAGGTTTAACAGAACCCCACTGGATTCTGGACTGGAACTGTAGCTGACTTCTACCACTCTGAAATTACCTGCCCGAGTACCTATAACTGGGCCGTCGGCTTTATTATGGCCGTGAAGAAACGAACATAAAATCACCACAACGCTGGCAGCCTGCCAAATCTGCGTGTGTAACGAGCGTCACAGCTCAGGATTGATCCACAAAAATCCTATTCGCTGGAAAATGTCTTCCCCTGGCTGGGAAAACGTATTTTCTTCCTCTCCTTCCACTACTGGCAACTAACGTAAAACCCTTGCGGTTCTGCGAATGCCCCAACTTTGCCGTGGGAGAAATTTTGTGGTCTCAAAATTCCGCTCTCATTCCCACAAAAAGCCGGCACCTGCTGTTTAGACAAAAGCAAAAACCAACAGCTAAACAAAAACGTTAATTACTCTATTACAAATAAAACTTATTAACTTCCTGACAAACCCTTAAGTCTTTAACACGTAAGTCTCCCCCGTCTATAATCAATACAGCACTCCCCTAACTCTCTCCGTTATGCACCACCATACAAAATCATGCAAACAAAGTCCACTCCCCCACTGAGCTCTTTTTCATTTTCTCTACCTGAGCCCACAAGTTAAACAATGAGGCTAACCCAGATCGCTTGTTCTGCCTGACTAACTCCGAGCAACAACAATATTTTCAATGGCCCGTCTGGGCAGACGTACTGTGGCCTACTTCTTACGCTGACACTAATGCCGTAATGTTTAACACAACTAAAACTAGCCTTCTCTAGGAATTCCTAAAATTCCCGTCAATAATAGTAATCACATTCAAAATGTAATACAAAATAATTCCCTTTAAAATTACTTCTCCCATCTTCTGAATTCACAGAACAATAATGCACAATCAATAACATATAATCCTGTTTACGCTAGCATCTACCTGCCGTCAAAAGTTATACATAACCCCCGATTATCAAATTGAAAACCCCGTAGTTCAGCCACGTGGTGCCGCAGTTTTTCACCCACGCGCTCCTGCATGCGACTTCATGACGTCAATGTTCTAAAGCCAAAAACTGCAGGCCGCAAACCTTAATTTAACTCCCGAAAAATGCGTATATGGCCACGCAATATCTTTTAAAAAAAGGACACTGGTGCAAATCCTGATCTAGCCTCTATAATCTTTCTTCTAGAAAAATACTGTCTAATTCCCTACACCCCCATTCTAAACACATAAAGAAGAACCATAAAGCAGATGAGATCAAACTCCCTCGTGATCTCATCTTGAAAAAACGTAAATAATAGAAGGAGAAGAAACATGGAGAAGGATTTCCTGTAATCCCTCCTAAAAATAGTGAACAAAATGCAAGGAGAAAAAGACATGGGCCATTTGAAAGACAGAATCTCAGTACTTTCGTCACATGCTGCTGTAGGCTTTACTATCAAACGTGAAATCGTTACACTATGCAGACGAAGTAGAAAAAGGAGGATCTCGAGTACAGTCATTGTGACAGCACTGGTCTTCCACCATTCTTCTTTCCTTTTATTGAATTAATTCGTTAGGCTTTACATTTCCTTTTTAATTTATATATGTGGATTTAGAATGTTTCACGACAACGTTAAATCTCTCAACATTACACGTAAAATCTCTCTACAGTCCACGTAAAATCTCTCAACAGTCTACGCAAAATCTCTCAACAGTCCACGTAAAATCTCTCAACAGTCCACGTAAAATCTCTCAACAGTTCACGTAAATCTCTTAACAGTCCACGTAAAATCTCTCAACAGTCCACGTAAAATCTCTCAACAGTCCACGTAAAATCTCTCAACAGTCCACGTTAAATCTCTCAACAGTCCAGGTTAAATCTCTCAACAGTCCACGTAAACTCACAACAATATCCACGTAAACTCACAACAATATCCACGTAAACTCACAACAATATCCACGTAAACTCACAACAATATCCACTAGTGATCACCCAAGAAATAAATAATCAGAATAAAACATATCTAGATTTTATCGATGACCTTGACCTTCAGCCCCCTTACCCAGATGCAAGACAACATAAAAATACATTGTTGTAAAACACACATCCACATAAAAATAAACCAAACGCAGTAAAATGGCATTAATGCAGGACAATAGTTCTCTACGAATCTGCTTCATTTATGTCTGAGTAATGGCACTCACTGTAAGAGTCAAGACATTTTCTCTTCTTTCTTTTTTTTCTTTTTTTGTGCCAGTTCAGCAATCCATCAACATTTTTCAACAGAAGACGCTTTCCATCAAATTCTCACGTGAAACAATTTCTCGCGTACACAGTCTCTTAAACTAAAATATGAGGGGAAGGGATGAGCTTCCCATGGGGAAAAGCTAAGAAAACAAAATTTAAAATATGAAGAAACAATTTAAAGAATATTGCTACATGTCTCATCTAACAGTAGATGTCAGATGTTTTCGTACATGATCATATTGCTACATGTCTCATTGTAATGGACGAACTCGGCTGACCCTGAACTTTGTTGTAATTCTTGTAAAACGGGACTTCTTTTCACGTGGATTCATTAGCTATGCAACTGTTCCACACAGAAGGCAAACACGTTTGCTGATTGATAGGCGGAAAGTTTACTTATCGTTCATTCTGGTCATCGCATTGATTTAAGGAGAGATTAAATCACGCCCACTAACATCTCTTGAACAATCATAGGCAGTTATTTTCATTAACTTTGCCAGTGGGGGGGCGTCGCCAGAATCAAACAGGTACAGCGACCACGATCAAAGAGACAGACCGAGGGATTTTAGGGGAGACTATCGGCGTTATCAAAGACAGTAGTGGTCCCTGATACGAGACGCAGTTGCTTGCCGCTAATTTCGCGTCTCGGTGTCAATCGAGGAACCGAGCGAACGGGGAAAGCGAACGGGCAGCAGCGAACGGAGATACGAAGACCAGGGTGCGGTTTCTTCTCTTGATTTGGCGGTCAGATCCCCAAAAGTTCGTGAGATCAAATAAGCTGTCAAGTTTATCATGTCCCACTCAACTTTCATTCCATTTTAGCTAAATAGACCATGTAGAACTAGACACGTTATCACTCGCTGGCCAGACCTTTACAGAAGCACTAGCTTTATTGAAATCTTGTTATAGATTTTCCCCTGGATGTTATATATATATTTGCAGTGTTTTCTATTCTGTGCAAAGCGGTAATATATATTGTGTAAAGTGATCAGTGGTCTAGTTCAGTCATTCTATTTCAATGGATTTTGTGTTAATTTAAATCTATTTAATTAAACCATCTCAAGAGTTCGAGTTTTAAATATAATGATCTATCTATTATATTATTTCAAAAGATAATACAATAGATGCTTAAATTAACTTTTAAAGTCGCGAAGGAATTTATAATTAATAAATTCAGTTAAGTCATAGTTTTATAGATGTGTGTTTTAACCACTAGAATTCGCGCAGTGTTTATTAAATACATAATTAAATACTCGAGTGTATTATAGGCTTAACGGGAAATTTATCGCGCTTGATTTTTCGGTATGTTACATGCTTTTTTTCTTTCACACAGAGTGATCGTACCTGCGGTCCCAGCTAAATAAAGAAAGAAATAAAGAAATCATCCTATAAACTTCCAGTCATATTGAAGAAACATCTCTTTTAAATATATCTTGTGGCGGTCCTTTTGCGACCTAGCTGTCATAATTAAATGAAATAAAGCCCACCCAAGAACATTTTCAAGAACAATCATCAAATTATCATTACAAACCTGTAAGATAAACTGGGAGGTAATCATCGCCAGTAGCGATAGTATATTTACTGTTTACTGTGAGAGAGTACATATTTTCCTGACTGTGATTGAGCCTAGTTTTTTCCTCAATTGGATTTAATAAAAACTATCATCACGCATTGAAGGAATTTTACCATAGCGGAGGATTAAAAGAGACCACTTCATTTTCACCCTTGTGCCGAACTGTGTTAGTGCCATCCCATAGACTCCTTTTATATATATAATAATAACACGAGAACTCTTAGTCTTCAAGTCTTGCGATAAGTGAGAATATTTGTTACCAACAAAACCTCGCAAACATCTGGGGCGGGACATCGAAGGACTAGACAGTTCATATGTCAAAGAATACTTGCTGTTTTTATATACTTTTATGGATCGTCTGAGGCTGCATTCGGTAAGTGTGTGAGTAGATGAGTGTGGATCCTCACGCGTGTGCATGAATGACAGGAAATTTAATCTTTTTCTTTTGTAACCCTGTTGTTAACTTTCAACTAGTGAAGCAAGTGAACAGTATAAGTCATGAATATGGACTCGACATTAATATTGAGAAAACAAAAACTATGATAATTAGCAAAACAGACGATAAACCCACATTAAAGATAAGCGTAAATGGGGAAATCCTGGAACAAGTCAAGAGCTACGTATATCTCGGTCATATAATAACAGAAGATGGCAGATGTGAAACAGAAATCAAGAAGAGAATAGGAATGGCCAAAGCTACATTCAACAACATGAAACATATACTGACATCCAAACAGTTATCTCACAATTTAAAACTGAGAATCATAAAGTGTTATATATATTCTGCATTTCTGTATGGTGCAGAAACATGGACGATGAATAAGCAGTTGGAAGAAAGAATTGAGGCTCTTGAAATGTGGATATATAGAAGAATGGGGCGTATCTCATAGAAAGAGATGAAAACAAATAAGGAGGTCCTAGAAAATCTAGGTATGAAAAGAGAACTAATGAGGGAGGTCAAAGTTCGACAGCTAAAATACTTTGGCCACATAAAAAGGCATAACACCTTGCAGAAGACCATAACAGAAGGGAGAGTTGAAGGCAAACGTGCAAGGGGAAGACAGCGCTATAAGTGGGAAGACAACATCAAGAGATGGACAGGAAAGAGTCTATCAGAATGCACCATCAAGACAAGAGACAGAAGACGTTGGAGATCCATTACAGCCAACCTTCGTTGTGGAGATGGCAACTGATGATGATGATGATGTTAACTTTCTTGCCTAGTAATATAATTTTTCTGTATTCCCTGCATTGTTCCTTTAAGGGGGAGTTAATAATTGGTTAACTCTGTTTAAAACCCCCCTCATTTCCATTTGCTTAGTAAAGGGAAGAACAGCTGGGAAGAACAGGTTTTTTTTTATCACTTATACCTAACTTTGTAACACCTCTTTCAGAGTAATTAACTTTACTGTTAGGTTAACGTACCCGTGTTCCTGATATTATCTATCTCTGGACTGGGTTTGTCTTTGTCTAATAAGCAGGAAGGGCTTAGTCGATACAAATCTTCTTCACCCCTCCCAAATTTGTTATTTGCATTTTGTGTATTTATGATAATTTATGTAATATCTGATATTTTTAGTGATTGATGTTTAAAGTGAATAAAATTACATAAACTCATTTAGTTCTGTGTGTTGGATACACCCAAAGCCCAACTTTTCCCCTATTCGTTTAATATAGTTTGTATCAACATCTTCTGTGTGTGTGAAAAAACACCAAATCGGTGTGCGCGCAGATGCGGGTCTGGAAAACTGGCAAATAATTGTTTGACCAGGAGAGTGAAAGAGAAGATTGAGAGAAACGATTTGTCGTAAATAAGTCTGTCTTTACTCTCCTCCAGCACGCTGTGAAGCAACTATTAAATCTCTACATTTTCTATCACTGAGCTTTCCATCATCATTTTCCACTCTAAACCGGACCACTATTTCTACGACTCTTTTCTCTCAAAATAAATTTACGACACTCATCTAACAGTAGATGTCAGATGTTTTCGTACATGATCATATTGCTACATGTCTCGTCTAATAGTAGATGTCAGATGTTTTCGTACATGATCATATTGCTACATGTCTCATCTAACAGTAGATGTCAGATGTTTTCGTACATGATAAAAACAGCTTTAGTAGATTATGTAGCGTGTTCTAGTTGTTGATGTTTGCTGGTGTATCACTTGCGTCGGGTGTTCTAATTGTTGATGTTTGCTGGTGCTCCTGTACGGTGTTCAACAGTTCAACTAATTTCCTCCCGCTTCTGTATGTTTAAAACAGAAGTCTATAGGATTTATGGGTAATAAGCTCAACAGAAATAGTTTGTCAACACTCGTGGTTATTAAACAAAACAAACACGTGTGATGTAATAGTCGGTTATGTGGCTTCAGTTTTTTCTAGATGTGGCTTCAGTGGGAGTCAGTGTGTTAACGTCGTGATAGATGTGGCTTCAGTGTGTAAACATTGTAGAAGATGTGGCTTCGGTGTGTAAACATCGTACTAGATGTGACTTCAGTGTATAAACATCGAAGTAGATGTGGCTTCAGTGTGTACACATTGTAGTAGATGTGGCTTCAGCGTGTACACATCGTAGTAGATGTGGCTTTAGTGTGTAAACATTGTCTTTGAAGTGGATACAGTGTGTTAACATTGTAGAAGATGTGGCTTCAGCGTGTACACATCGTAGTAGATGTGGCTTTAGTGTGTAAACATTGTCTTTGAAGTGGATTCAGTGTATACACATTGTAGAAGGTGTGGCTTCAGTGTGTAAAAAATGTAGTAGATGTGGCTTCAGTGTGTAAACATTGTAGAAGATGTGGCTTCAGTGTGTAAACATCGTAGTAGATGTGGCTTCAGTGTGTAAACATCGTACTAGATGTGACTTCAGTGTATAAACATCGAAGTAGATGTGGCTTCAGTGTGTACACATTGTAGTAGATGTGGCTTCAGCGTGTACATATTGTAGTAGATGTGGCTTCAGCGTGTACACATCGTAGTAGATGTGGCTTCAGTGTGTAAACAACATTGTCTTTGAAGTGGATTCAGTGTGTACACATTGTAGAAGGTGTGGCTTCAGTGTGTAAAAATTGTAGTAGAGTTGGCTTCAGTGTGTAAACATTGTAGAAGATGTGGCTTCAGTGTGTAAACATCGTAGTAGATGTGGCTTCAGTGTGTAAAAATTGTAGTAGATGTGGCTTCAGTGTGTAAACATTGTAGTAGATGGGGCTTCAGTGTGTAAACATTGTAGTAGATGTGGCGTCAGTGTGTAAACATCCTAGTACTTTGTTTATTCATTCATTAATTCCAGTTCCTTGTAAAGCAAAGACTTTTAATAAAATTAACCTGAAACAGTCGGGCCAGTGGCGTCTATTCAATGTTTTTTATTCTCCTATATGTTTGTCTAATTTCCCTTCCCCATGTGCTTTAGGTCTGTCTGTATTTCTCTTATGAAGGAGATTCCAGAAGAAGGAACTTCCATGTAAGGCTGTCAACATGGTTCCTTCATGTGCGTCTTATCTATCGCTCGTTTTTTTTTACCTCACCTCTTGTTTAACATCGTCCCTGCCATCTACACATTGGTTGAGCTGCTTGAACACATACTGATGCAAGCAACTGGTTACACAACAGATACAGGATGTACTTACTGACAAACTCAACTGGTTACACAACTGATACAAGATGTACATACAGATACACTCAACTGGTTACACAACTGATACATGATGCACATGCAGATACACTCAACTGGTTACACAACTGATACAGGATGTACATACAGACACACTCAACTGGTTACACAACTGATACAGGATGTACATACAGATACACTCAACTGGTTACACAACTGATACAGGATGTGCATACTGATACACTCGACTGGTTGTTTGTTGTTGTTTAGGTAAGTGTGTTGGCCCCTGTTATACTCCCCCCCCCCCCCATCCTGGAGGACCAGGGTACCAGCTTTAGCAACAGCAACAACTTTAAAAGAAAGTGACTTATTTCACGGTGTTTTTCTCCGCCTTAAGAATGTCTGCTGCAGTCTTCAAGGTCTGTCGCTCTCTACTCTCATGTTTCTTGAAAATCCTCCTGTTGCCACTGTCTGCTTTTTTTAAACCGTCAATTAGATTTCTCCACCGTCTTTGTCTGTTGCTGACCCATTGCTGACCCCTTGCTGACCCATATGTGAATGCATGGATCCATGTGTTGGTTGGGTAATGTTTTTATGGTTAGTGACCTTCTTTCACTATCAGTTTGGCTGTTCCATCTCTCTGTACCAGGAGGTACACACCAATCAACATTTTCCTTTGTCTGGTGACAAGCTGCATTACTTAAGTCAGTGTCGGGGGCTCAGTTCCGGGTCTTGTAGACATAAATATGAGGCCGTGTCCACAAAACTGGCAGAATTTATGGTATCAAATGTTACCATGGTTTCACAAACAAAAAACACACTCGCAAAAAAACAAAACAACAGCAACAAAGACAAACAAAACAATAATGTAACCGTTATTTGTTTACGACAACCATGACAACAGCAGCGCCAGAGACGGTAGGAGCTCAGCTGTAAGAATGTGGCCAAAACAGGAATAAATAAGACAGCCATCACGTTTCTTGGAGTTGGGACAAGCGTCTTGCACAGATGGTATCCACCACAGGCCAAACTTGTTGATACCATTACCAGCCAACCCTTATACCAGCCTACCCTTATACCAGCCAACCCTTATACCAGCCAACCCTTATACCAGCCAACCCTTATACCAGCAAACCCTTATACCAGCCAACCCTTGTTCTGAATTCATTGGGTCAGAAAAGTAGAGACAGACGAAGAACACGTGGAGAAGAGAACTGGAGACATAAAGGAAAACAGTGAGGAAGAAATAGAAAGACCTCGAGCTGATGGCACGTGACATGAGGACTTGCGTCTTTGTTGAAGACTGTGGTGAAATTCTAAATACAATATCTAAATTAGAATATAACAGTATAGTGCATAAAGTCAAAGATAGGATAGTACTAAACATTTTCGTCGAGAATTGTTGTCGTCACCCACGCCTTCAGCGTATTAGGTGATAACGCATTAGCCGAACAAAAGGTACCCAATTTTTCAAATTCGTCCTTGAGATAAACGTAACACTTCCCAAGTTCAACTAAGTATTTGCCTAAAAGACATAGTAGAGAGAGGGTGGGGAACGGATAGATGGCCCAATGCTAATCGCGTCTCGCATTGTTTCCAAAAATAAAACCAATTTGCTAGCCTTGCCTAGGACGATTTTCAAAATACGATGTAAAAGTTAGAACATGTGGACTATTGGGTCATGCAGACAGCATTTATGACGTAATTCTCACGTACTACGAGAGACTCTCGTAATTAGCTGGAAATTAGTGTAAAAAGACATGAATAGGTTGGTTATTGTAGGAAAAATATGGAATTTTGAACCAAGCCACCTAGCCCCATAAAAATTATATCTTCGTGTACCTTAGGACTTCCTGAGCAAGAATAGGGTGTTAGTTACAGAAATAGTCCATTAAATAATCAGATATTGGTAATAATATTATAGAGGATCGGACAGACTGTCAGGACAAGTCATGCTTGCTTGATTTTTTTATTTTGTTTGGCATATTTTTGGTAAAACTTTGGGGAAATAAAGACTAAGAAGGTACGGGAGATTGGATTGGATGGATTTTGAAGGAAGGCGAAATATTATATACTAACCGAGTAACGAAGGGAAAGTTTGAATTTTATTTTGCAAGACTTTTTTACAATTGAGATATGCGTAGTCATTGGTCAGCTTACCAAAGCTGCATTTAAACTTGAAAGGCTTAGATGCCATTTTTTCAAAACCTTAGATGAAGCAGGTGCGTTGAGAGCAGCATTGCTGTAGACCATATTTATCTCAGCAGTCTGGACAAAGGCAGAAGGAACAAAAGTGTATTTCCATTGCCAGTCAACGTATTAATTGTGTGCTTTTCATTGAATATTGTGGGGTTTTGCTGGCACTTATCTGGTGTCAATGAATTGTCTGAGTGAGAAAGCCTACACTATTGTGAGGAGTCCCTCTTACTAATTCTGTACTCAAGCATTTGAAAGACCAGAGGAGACTGTGGCTTGTGGCCGACTCTACGACAACTGCTGTGATCCCTGGGTCCAGATAAGTCATAATATCTTGCCTGGGACAACTTATCATAAACATTAAGCAAATCTCCTGTATACCAAATAACATTTCCACCCAAGGATTAAATAAACAAGTATAGGTGTAACAGAAGAACAGTGGGATGATTATAAATCCTCAACCTGTCTCCAAATACCAGTAACCATCATATATTAAGTAATACTATTTGAAAGATTTTAAGTGTAACAATGTGCCTTGGACATATGGTCCTATTTATGTATATATATATATATATATATATATATATATATATATATATATATATATATATATATATATATATATATATATATATATATATATATATATATATATATATATATATATAACAAAGAACTGGAAAGTGTCAATGAATTCGAATACTTAGGATCAATCATTAACAGCTCTGGCGACTGTGCAGTAGAAATTAAAAGAAGACTTGCAATTGCTTCACATAAGCTAATACAGATGAAAAACCTATGGCAAGGCACAAGCAAAGAAACAAAGTTACAACTGATCAGAGCATGTATATTCCCAGTAGCAACATACGGCTGCGAGACTTGGACACTCAATAAAACAGTTGCAAAAAAGATTACATCATTCGAAATGAAATGCTGCAGAAGGATGTTGAGAATACCCTGGACAGAAAAAAAGACCAACAGAGAAGTACTGCACTCACTAAATGTACAGGAACATTGGCTCCTAAATACCATCGCAATAAGGAAGCTGAAATTTTTCGGTCATATAAAAAGACATAATAGTCTGGAAAAAAACAGTGATGGAAGGCATGGTCCCTGGAAAAAGGGGAAGGGGTCGACCTAGACGACGGTGGACCCAGGACATCACAGAGAGTCTGAACTTGTCTTTGGCTGATGCAGGTCGACTTGCCCAGAATCGTGATGCGTTCAGAGCAGCTGTAATGGAGACAACGTTCTGGAAGGAATACGTCACATGATGATGATGATGATATATATATATATATATATATATATATATATATATATATAAAGATATATATTTACAAATATAAATATATTTACATAAATAGGACCATATGTCCAAGGCACATTGTATATATATATATATATATATATATATATATATACTTTGATTCACTTGAGTTGTGGTCCTGGCCAAAATAAATTTCGGTTCAGGACAAATAAATTTGAGAAAAAAAGAAATTCCAAACTATAAATTTACCCACTGGTGTTAGTTAAGTTCATAATAGCAATTAGTATCTGTATGTGTTTGTATTGAATTCCTATAACATCACTCTTACATTACCCTAGACACTAAACGTAGCTCTCAATCAGAGTAGGCCAAAATATAACTTAGAGTGAGATCGTAGGTGGTATCAGCAAGGTTCTCTGAAACACAGCTATCACTTGTCTACATCAGGGACCTTCACAGATTGACCTCACTCAAGTACAACTTTATCACACACCAACCTTCTTAACATCAAAACCCACCACAAAGACCTGGCATCTAAAAGGTCATGAATAAATGAATGAATAATCTTTATCTTCCTTACGAAGCACTAAATCTCGTCCCCTTGAACGAAGTCTGTACTAACCCAGTCACATAGCGAAGTCTGCACTAACCCAGTCACATAGCGAAGTCTGCACTAACCCAGTCACATAGCGAAGTCTGCATTAACCCAGTCACATAGCGAAGTCTGCACTAACCCAGTCACATAGCGAAGTCTGCACTAACCCAGTCACATAGCGAAGTCTGCACTAACCCAGTCACACAGCGAAGTCTGCACTAACCCAGTCACACAGTGAAGTCTGCACTAACCCAGTCACACAGCGAAGTCTGCACTAACCCAGTCACATAGCGAAGTCTGCACTAACCCAGTCACATAACGAAGTCTGCACTAACCCAGTCACATAACGAAGTCTGCACTAACCCAGTCACATAACGAAGTCTGCACTAACCCAGTCACATAACGAAGTCTGCACTAACCCAGTCACATAGCGAAGTCTGAACTAACTCAGTCACATAGCGAAGTCTGCACTAACCCAGTCACATAACGAAGTCTGCACTAACCCAGTCACATAGCGAAGTCTGCGCTAACCCAGTCACATAGCGAAGTCTGCGCTAACCCAGTCACATAGCGAAGTCTGCACTAACCCAGTCACATAACGAAGTCTGCACAAACCCAGTCACATAACGAAGTCTGCACTAACCCAGTCACATGACGATGTCTGCACTAACTCAGTCACATAACGAAGTCTGCACTAACCCAGTCACATAACGAAGTCTGCACTAACCCAGTCACATGACGAAGTCTGCACTAACTCAGTCACGTGACAAAGTCTGCACTAACCCAGTCACGTGACGAAGTCTGCACTAACTCAGTCACGTGACGAAGTCTGCACTAATCCAGTCACATAACGAAGTCTGCACTAACCCAGTCACATAACGAAGTCTGCACTAACCCAGTCACATAACGAAGTCTGCACTAACCCAGTCACATAACGAAGTCTGCACTAACTCAGTCACATAACGAAGTCTGCACTAACTCAGTAACATAACGAAGTCTGCACTAACCCAGTCACATAACGAAGTCTGCACTAACTCAGTCACATAACGATGTCTGCACTAACTCAGTCACATAACGAAGTCTGCACTAACTCAGTCACATAACGAAGTCTGCACTAACCGAGTCACGTGATCTTACAGCGTTTGTTTATGTGGCAGTTTGTCTTACATGATGACGCAGCCAGCCTCATATATAACCTCATGTTAGGCGCCTTGTGAGACTGCTGGAGAGTGAAGTCCTATTCTGTGAGACCACCTGGAGCTATATGTAAGAATGTACGTCAGTAAATAAACGTTAATAGACTTAATGACTAGACAGAACCGTTACCGATTTCTTTAACTGCGCTATTACGAAGACATGTTGATTCCAGTCTCTTCCCTCCCCCCCCCCCTCCCCACTGTCTTCCTCCTTGTTCCTGGGTTTTCATCCGTTCATCTTAAACTGTAACTCAACATTTATTTTTAAATGTTAAATTATTTCCTCCCACCCATAATTTCTATTTCTGAAACACATCTAGACCCTGTGTGACGTTACACAGGTGAGCAAAGGTCATTGATAAATGAGTCTGGCTGCCCTGGCTACACCTGGTTATATTTAAACTCACAATCTTTGCTGCCAGTGACATCTACAGATTCTAACCTGCGCTTCACAACAATCATTCTGGCGCTATTTTAGGGGGTGGGGGGGGGGGGGGGGGGTTTGTTCCTGGGAGTGGCGCGGACAAAATAACTATTCTTTGAAATTCAGGTGTACGTGTAGATATTTGGAAAGTAGATATGTCAGAAAACGAGCTATGTAGATATAAGATAAAAATAAACAAAGTAGACATAGGCGGATAAATGACCAAAGTAGATGTATAGTAAATAAGAAAATATGGTTAGTCGATGTAGGAGATGGTGAGCAAAGTAGATACGAGATATGAGGCTTAGTTTGGTTTGGTTTTCACCCTTATTGCACACGGACAACTCCATCAGTGCTTCAATCTTCTCATTTAGATAAGACAAGGAAGATCTCAGCACAGTGAACTAACTGCGTAGCACCGGTGAGGATCCCAATGTGTGTATACAGGAATCACACATTGTGATGGGTAGGTTTCTTAATTTTTTTAAACTTTTGACAGCATTTTAAGATAACTGAATGAATGAGATTTATGAGATGTATTAATAAGGGTAACCTCTACACCTCGTCACGGTAGAAGGGCAACGACTAAGTAAGTAAGTAAGTATTAATAAGTCAGGCACGGAAGACGGGTTCAAAACAAAAACAAATTAAAACTAAATATTAAAGATATGTGAACCAAGGTGATTCGTGAACAAGGTGATACATGAACAAGGTGATTCGTGAACAAGGTGATACGTAACAAGGTAATGTTGGAGGTTGATTGGGGAGAACAGATGAAATAAACATGTTAAAATACTGTAGAATTGGAAACGTAGGCGAAATCGATAAGAAAAACTTGTGAAGAAAGTAGAATTGGAAACTAAGTAAGCAAAATATTTGAGAGAAACATGAGCATTGTAATTTGAGAGATTTGTGATTGAACTTAATACAAGAGACAACGTGAAGCTAACGAAAGGGGAGATAAGAGAAACCAAGACAATATCAAAAAGGGGAAAATTTTTGAAGTTTATATTAAATATTTAGTTACAAAAGTTAACGAACACACATACAGGCACAAATGTAAACAGATATATAGATACTCAAACACATAGAGATATTGATATACAAACACATATAGATATTGATACACAAACACATATTGATACACAAACACATACAGATATTGATATACAAACACGTAGAAATTTTGATACACAAACATGTAGAGATATTAATACACAAACACGTAGAGATATTGACACACAAACGCATAGAGATATTGATACACAAACATGTAATAATATTGATACACAAACATGTAATAATATTGATACACAAACATGTAATAATATTGATACACAAACATGTAGAGACACTGATACACAAATACATTAAGATATTGATACACAAATACATTAAGATATTGATACACAAATACATTAAGATATTGATATACAAACATGTAGACATATTGATACACAAATACATTAAGATATTGATACACAAACATGTAGACATATTGATTCACAATCAAGTAAAGATATTGATACGCAAACATGTAATAATATTGATACACAGTAATAATAATAATAGCCCCTTCAGTCATAACTGACTATGGGAATGCGCCCCTGAGGTGACAGCCCTCAGCTGCTTATTTTCCTGGTGCTCCTTTCGACGTTTTCTCCCCTCCTCTGCTTGTTGTGTGAGCCTCTCTTCGCCCAATCTGAGGTGGCGCCGTACATAGTATCGCCACTTGGTGCGATCGGCAGCTTCATCCTCCCACGTTGCTGGATTTATGTCTAGTGCCCTCATATCTCTCTTGCACACATCTTTGAATCTCAGCTGTGGTTGCCCAACTGCTTTTTTGCCATCTGCTAGTTGCCCGTTGTTAAGTTCTTTTCGCGTGGGAGTTAAGTGTTTGAGATTCTCACATGTGAGTCTAGTATTTTATAGACGCACGTGTAAGCACATCTAAGTTAATTGTATATGTAAGTATTTGCGTGCTACCGTGCACGATATTTGAACGGGATCGCGCGGCTTGTTGAGTCGATTTGTTGCCATCCAGCTTTGATTCTTGAGGCAGATCCGAAGGTCCTTTTTCCGTCGCCCTTGAGATGGTGACGGGTAGTGAGATCGGTCAAGTTCAATCTTGATAACTTGTATTGTTGAACATTCTCCTACCATGACCATTTGATGAAGATTGTCTGTCAACTATCTGAATGTATTAACTACGTATTCGTTTCTGCCATGAAACCATTTGATGATTTACTGTACCTGCCTATGATGTCCTTTTGTTTAATAAATCGTGCCGTAATTGATGTTCTACATGGATCCAGCTTACATCACTTAAAAGTTCGTCAGTCTTATGACCCATCGTTACAGTTGTGTTCGTCGTGTCACCTTTAACCAAAAACCAAAAGAAACGACCCACTAACATTCGCGTAACCAAACAATTCGTCGGCCACTAACAGTAAGCCCGACAGGCCAATAAACGTACCTAGAGAGACAGCACATGCACAGCCCAAAACAATACGGTAACACCCGTAGAAGATATCTTTCGGGTTGCGACCATCTTCCATGCGGCGGACATGGCCAAGCCAGCGTAGTCTGCGCTGTCTAAGCAGTGTATACATGCTTTGAAGACCAGCACGTGACAACAACTCGACATTTGTCACTTTATCTTTCCACGAGATGCCGAGGATGCGGCGTAGACACGTAAATGGAAGGTATTGAGCCTTCTTTCTTGCTTAGCATAGACTGTCCAGGTCTCGCTGCCATATAGGAGTGTGCTGGTGACGCAGGCGTTATATACCGCAGCTTTGGTCTTCGTTGTGAGTTTGGAGTTTCCCCAAACACGCGATGTGAGGCGGGCAAAGGTAGCTGCAGCTTTGACAGTGCGGCTGTCAATTTCTGTGTCCAGTGAGAGTTTGTCATTGATAGTAGACCCCAGGTATGTGAAGTGGTGCACCACTGCCAATTCATAGTTATCGATAGTGATAACTGGTGCAGCACCCCACATCCTGACTCAGCACATTCGTTTTCTTTAGACTTATTGTGAGGCCAAAGTCCTTGCATGCTTGGGTGAAGCGATTCATCAAGCTCTGAAGCTCCTGTTGGCTTTGAGTGACGACTGCAGCATCATCAGCGAACAACAAGTCTCTTATAGTGACCCTTCTGATTTTTGTTTTTGCCTTCAGCCTTGAAAGATTAAACAGACGGCCATCTGACCTAGTGTGAAGGCACATTCCTTCAGTTGCATCTCTGAATGCATGTTTCAGGAGTAAGGCAAAGAAGATCCCGAAGAGGGTCGGAGCCAGAACACAGCCTTGTTTAACGCCACTTCGTATGTCACAGGGCTGTGACGTGCTTCCAGCATATTGGACTGTTCCCTTCATGTCGTCATGGAATGACTTTATCATTTCCAGCAATTTAGAAGGGCAGCCTATTTTCAGGAGGATTTTGAAGAGTCCATCCCTACTAACCGGGTCAAATGCTTTTGTGAGGTCTATAACGGCGATATATAGAGGCCTTTTCTGCTCTCGATTTTTCCTGAAGCTTGCGGAGAGAAAAGATCATGTCTGTTGTTGATCTGCCAGCTCGGAATCCACACTGTGACTCTGGATATATGCGCTCAGTTAACGTGTGTAGTCGCATTAAGATGACTCTGGCAAAAACCTTACCAACAATACAAAGAAGAGAGATGCCTCTGTAGTTATTGCAATCACTTCTGTCTCCTTTATTTTTATACAGTGTTACAATCTTGGCATCTCACAAGTCTTGATTATTAGTTGTCTCTTCCCAGCACTGGCACAGCACCCTATGCAGGGGATGTAATAACGTGCTCTTACAGCATTTGATTAAATCGGGAGTAATCCCATCACAGCCTGGTGCTTTGCGAGAGGCCAAGCTATCAATGGCCTTGCTGAGTTCCTCTAATGTTGGTTCGGGCTGCAGGCGTAACGGTATTTTCTCTAGCGTAAAGCTCAGAGTAGTGCTCGACCCACCTGTCCATCTGCTTACTCTTATCGGTTAGCTTCTCTCCGCTGATGGTTTTTAGCGGTGCCGTCTTACTTTTTTGGGGACCAAGGGCTTTCTTTATACCGTCAAACATTTGTCTAAAGTTGCCTGTTTGCGCTGCGATCTGGATGCTCTCACTGTGCTGGAGCCAACAATAATTTTCACAGTGTCGAGCAGTTTGTTGAACTTTGCTTCTCGTAGCCTTCAGGATCTGTAGGGTTCTAGCACTCGGTGAACGTTTGTATTCATTCGCAGCACTGCGCTTAGCTTCAATGACAGGTGTCATCACATCTGATGAAGCATCGAACCAGTCATTTGACTTCACTGTTTTCTTACCAAAGGTGGTAAGTGCAGTACTTTGAATAGAGATATTGATACACAATCATATAGAAATATTCATACACAAACTAACTGAGATATCGATACACAAACACGTAGAGATATTGATATACACACACATAGAGATATCGATACACAAATACGTGGAGATATTGATACACAAAGATGTAGAGATATTGATACACAAACACGTAGATATATTGATACACAAACACATAGCGATATTGATACAAAAACACGTAGAGATATTGATACACAAACACATAGAAATATTGATACATAAACACATAGAGATATTAATACACAAACATGTAGAGATATTGATACACACACATGTATTGATAGAAACAGATAGACAGACAGAAAAATACAGACACACAGACAGACCAGACACACAAACATATAAACAGAGACTGGCAGCTGGGCAGACTTATGAACAGACATGCAGAGAGACACATGTACAGGCAGAAACATATACGGACAAAATTATAAGCAAACATGTTACAATACAGAGGCATAGACAGACAAATATACATAGATAAATGAACGGAGAGACACATACATCGGCAGACATAGATGCAGACAAACGTATATAAAGATACATGAGTGCAGAAACAGATCATCAACCGCATAAACAGATAAGCCACACAAACAGATAACAAGCCACACAAACGGGTAACAAGCCACACAACCTGGTAACCAACCACACAGATAAATGACTACATACATACAAAAAGCCACACAAACAGGTAACCAACCACACAGATGACCAACCACACATAGATAACAAGCTACACAAACAGATAACCAACCACACAGATAACAAACCACACACAGATAACCAACCACACACAGATAACAAGCCACACAAACAGATAACCAACCACACACAGATAACCAACCCCACAGATAAATGACTACCCACAGATAACAAGCCACATAAGCAGATACCCTACCACCCACCCAAACAGATCATTAGAAACGCAAACAGATAACCAGCTACCCAGAT
Source organism: Oreohelix idahoensis (assembly GCA_024509875.1). NCBI lineage: Eukaryota > Metazoa > Mollusca > Gastropoda > Stylommatophora > Oreohelicidae > Oreohelix > Oreohelix idahoensis. The sequence continues at coordinate 27,639 of JAMPIV010013299.1, forward strand.
AACCAACCACACAAACAGGTACCCAGCTACACACACAGACAACTAACTGCACAAAAAGGTAACCACCCACACAAACAGGTACCCAGCTACACACACAGATAACCAACTACACAAACAGGTATCCAGCTACACACACAGATAACCAACCACACAAACAGGTACCCAGCTACACACACAGATAACTAACAGCACAAAAACGTAACCACCCACACAAACTGGTATCCAGCTACACACATAGATAACTAACAGCACAAAAACGTAACCACCCACACAAACAGGTACCCAGCTACACACACAGATAACCAACCACACAAATAGGTATCCAGCTACACACAGATAACCAACCACACAAACAGGTACCCAGCTACACACACAGATAGCCAACCACACAAATAGGTATCCAGCTACACACACAGATAGCCAACCACACAAATAGGTATCCAGCTACACACACAGATAAACAACCACACAAACAGGGACCACTCTACACACACAGATAACCAACCATACAAATAGGTATCCAGCTACACACACAGATAGCCAACCACACAAACAGGTACCCAGCTACACACACAGATAACTAACTGGACAAAAACGTAACCACCCACACAAACAGGTACCCAGCTACACACACAAATAACTAACTGCACAGAAACGTAACCACCCACACAAACAGGTACCCAGCTACACACACGGATAACCAACCACACAAATAGGTACCCAGCTACACACACAGATAACCAACCACACAAACAGGTACCCAGCTACACACACAGATAACCAACCACACAAACAGGTACCCAGCTACACACACAGATAACCAACCACACAAACAGGTACCCAGCTACACACACAGATAACCACCCACACAAACATGTACCCAGCTACACACACAGATAACCAACCACACAAACAGGTACCCAGCTACACACACAGATAACCACCAACACAAACAGGTACCCAGCTACACACACAGATAACCAACCACACAAACAGGTACCCAGCTACACACACAGATAACCACCCACACAAACAGGTACCCAGCTACACACACAGATAACCACCCACACAAACAGGTACCCAGCTACACACACAGATAACCAACCACACAAACAGGTACCCAGCTACACACACAGATAACCACCCACACAAACAGGTACCCAGCTACACACACAGATAACCAACCACACAAACAGGTACCCAGCTACACACACAGATAACCACCAACACAAACAGGTACCCAGCTACACACAGATAACCACCGACACAAACAGGTACCCAGCTACACACACAGATAACCACCCACACAAACAGGTACCCAGCTACACACACAGAAAACCAACCACACAAACAGGTACCCAACTACACACACAGATAACCAACCACACAAACAGGTACCCAGCTACACACACAGATAACCACCCACACAAACATAGATAGACACGTCAGTATCATCTTCTATTTCGCTCCTGATGGAGCATGGAGCGTCAAATGTTGTGGTGACACCAGGAAGCCAGTGTCACAGCTGTGGTTTCTGTATCAATTGTTTTCTCCGGCGAGATAGCCAGTGTCACAGCTGTGGTTTCTGTATCAATTGTTTTCTCCGGCGAGATAGCCAGTGTCACAGCTGTGGTTTCTGTATCAATTGTTTTCTCCGGCGAGATAGCCAGCCGTGTGCTCAGCCTGGAATAAGTTGTCATTTAAGACACGCCTCAAGGAACAGTAGCCGCATCGTCTCCTCTGTGACCAGGGAACCTAGACGGAGGGAGAAACATACAGACTGAGACCCCGGGAAACTAGGGGCGACAAATTTACAAACTGTGACCGCGGGGGAAGTAGACAAACAAGCACACTGCTGAATGAGGGGTGGAAATAAATTATGGTGGAGCAATAACAGATCGATTAAAACTTGAGAGAAAGATGCAGGCATATTATGAAAGACAATTTTCAATAGTGCGGCGTCTGAAAATTTATGGAAGATATATATGTAAATATATATTTAATTAGGAAATTTGATAAATCCAAAATTTGTGTGAGAGATAAACAGACAGAGAAGTAAATAGGCTTCAGGTGTGAGAGAGTGACACAACGGGGTTGTGTGTGGGACAGAGTGTCGTAAAAGGGTCTTTTCTCTGAGACAGAGTGACATAAAGAAGCTTTGTGTCACGGATTGCCTCCCCTGCTTTGCAGTAGTGGTCCAACAGTGGCCAAAACTCAAGAATATCTAAATGGGTCGTCAAAGGTGTCTACCTTCGCACAAGATTACTCTTGGCAGAGATGTAGATAGAAGTGTAATGGCGCTACTATCCGAAATTATTCACAAGATAATTCAGAAGGCAAGAACCATGCGGCATAGCGCTGAGCAATGGTTAACTTATGTCTGTCCGTCGGCTTTTCTTAGCCCGTTCATGCCCCCAGCTGAGTTAATTCAGCGAATTCCTCTTATAATGGTATAGCTCTGTTTAGAGGTAAATATACGTCTAAGTATATATATATATATATATATATATATATATATATATATATATATATATATATATATATATATATATATATATATATATATATATATATATATATATATATATATATATATATATATATATATATATATATATATATATATATATATATAATTCTGGCTCATATGTTTGCTTTCATACATATAAAAAACTGAGCGCCTATGATTGTTTAGTTTTAAAACAACAGGTAACAAATGTAATAATCAATTAGTACTAACAGTTTCAAATTAATAATTATAATCTGCTGGTGACTTTTATATTGGAATCAAATTTTCTCTTCACGGAGATTTATGGTGAGGATATAGTTCAGAAAATTTATGTCCTTTTTGCTGGTGCCGTTTTATAAGCACTTAACTTTTAGGCGAGTCCTGCAGCTGTGATTTTCGTCACTGCTTGGTGATGAGGGCACTTGTTCGCACAACTTGTCCCGTTTTGGCGGTTGGTGTTGATTCCCTGCGTTTCACTTACAACTAGCTTCGTTCCACGAACTTTTGGACAAAATAGAAAGAACAAAATGCCTCTGCTAAGTACATTGAGTTGGAAGCTTAACAGGCGCATCTTCTCGTTGTCCACCCACCAATGTTAATCTCTCAGAAGAATTAAATTCTTGAGTATACACAGTTTAGCTCAAGAAAGATGACTAGAAATGTCCACTATTCCTCTGGGTATTAACTGGGAAATTGTGTCTGGACAGCGTGAATAATGATTTGTGCCTGAACTAACATTAACAAGTTACATATATCTCACACAATGATATACTACACTTGAGGCACATGTGATGTAATCATCACTCATCACTGCTCCAGCCGGAGTCTGGGGTCACCTCTGCTGTCGGGTTTTTTCCGCACGACTAGCAAGAAAAAAATCACCAGCGCTTGCTGTAGTGGTTTATGAATATACTCTTTTCATATGTTGAGGTTGCCAGCCTCATTTATAACCACTAAGCAAGAAACATGTAAAATTTACATTAGTAAATTAGTTACTTACACTTATCCCAAAATTTTCGGATTACACAATCTCCTTGCACAGATTTAGACTGGACACAGCTCTGTATTAGATGCTTCGAATCACTTAAGTCTTGAAATTAGAGTTAATTCCTCTGACGGCGGGTGTTCTGCGAAATCACTGGCCTGTGAAAACTTTTGTTTAATTCCTCTATGACGTGATCAAATTTCTAAGTTTCCAGTCTTGTATTAAAAATGCGAGTTTACTTGTAAATTCCTAAGTTGCCCAATACTCGAATTGTTACTTATAGTTGTGGAATTTCTAAGTCCAATGTCTCCTTGTTCTTTCTGGCTTTTAGGAGTCGCTAGTCTGAAGTTGTGAAGCTGTCTGTTCTGTGTCTCTGAGTTCGTTAGATTATATCTCTCATTCTCAGGTCAAATCACAGATTGTGTTTCCGCCGAATGTTCCAATAGAATTCATTGTATATTTCCGGATCTCAAATCAAACCAATCAAATCTCTCTAGCAATGAGTTGGACTGTTTCATTTAAAATATCCCCTCGCGTGATTTAAAATATTAATTTTAATATTCCACGCGTGACCTCTGTCTAATCATGCGAAAATATTTCCGGTGGCATCTTGTGCACAACTCATAAACACCATCTGTGAAGTCATTTGATGTCCAGATGCTACCTATCGCCAATATTGTCTCTCCAGACAGATTATCGTTATAATCACACACAAGGATGGTCTCGTGAAACGATTATCTCAAATCGTCTGTAATCGTGCGTTCTCCAGACAGTCAAACAAAAGGATCGCCGGCCGCTCAGACAAACCATATGGTTTCCTCAGACATACAGACCGCAACCCAGGTTTTAATTGCCTGACTGTCGCTGGCCCCGGAAATGAGTTACGTCAAAGTCGCTCAAAACGTGGCGAGCCGGCTTCTCATGATAAGAATTTCGCTCGCTGACCAGTGATAATGACTGGGTATTGTTACGATAATACCCCCGTTCACCTGGCGGAACATAAATAAGTCTGAGGAGTGGTAAACAAGATAAAGACAGTCCCATAGCAGATAATTCCGTAGGGAGTGGAGTGTTAGAGACTTTCCCCATCTAGATTCAGCATAGAGAGCGAAACAATGAATGAAAGGGCAACAAATATGCCAAATAATAGGGCGATGCACCGTGCAGCCATCGTTATTATTTGGCATATGTTTTGCCCTTTCATTCATTGTTTCGAATGATGAGGAGAAAAATGAAGGAAAAAGTGATACTGCCGGAGTGGACGTGAGATCGCACAACCGTATCGTCACACTTTGTTTGCAGCCCTAAAAACAATGGCCGCTGCACGCCTGGAGCAGAGACTACTGTTTCTTCTGTATCGTCAGCTGGTCATGTCAGTAATCCATTATGGGCTGGATCTACTCACACTGTCAAGTTCACAGAATAAAACGCATTCAGAATGAAGGAATGCTTATAGTCTTGGGCTGTACGTGAGACACCTGCCATTGAGACGATGAGGTACATGCTAGGATTGTTGTCGGTTAGATTCAGATACGTGAGACACCTACCATTGAGACGATGAGGTACATAGGATTGTTGTCGGGTAGACCCAGATATGGGAGACACCCACCATTGAGACCATGAGGTACATGTTTGGATTGTTGTCGGGTAGACCCAGATATGCGAGACACCCACCATTGAGACGATGAGGTACATAAGATTGTGGTCGGGTAGACCCAGATACGCGAGACACCCACCATTGAGACAGATGAGGTACATAGGATTGTTGTCGGGTAGACCCAGATATGCGAGACATCCACCAATGAGACTGTTACGGAACTTATTCCCCAGTATAATAAGCTTCCAAATAGATGTAACGAAATAGATTTCGTAAGCATCTTACTGTATAATACTAGGTGTATAAATTGGACTGACACTTAAGACAGTACGCACGCAAATGAATAACTTGACAGAAGTCTGGGTCACAGTTCCATACATATAATCTCAACAGCCTAGTCCTGGACATCAGTAACAATAGTACAAAATACTTGCATCATTAGAATATGTAGTACAGTCATCCTAAACGTACTGGTAGCAACTTCATTCAATGTAAGTGCGGCATTCACCCCTCGCACATATATCTCTATGGTCTGTATTCAATGTAAGTGCGGCATTCACTCCTCGCACATATATCTCTATCTCTGGTCTAATCACCAGGCATTCAAGTTCCTCCAGAACTTCCCAGCGCGGGAAAACCACAACGCGCTTATAGTGTCGATACACACGAGCTTTCTATCACAGCTCCTATTAGGCTTCCAAACACTGGAACAGCCAGGGTCTTATAACGTAGACCTCCTATTGGCGCGGGAAAGCAAACAACGCGCCTTCAAACAATAACATATAATGGTCTTACCATAGACCTCCTTCTGACACGGGAAAACGACGTACCTTTTAATCCATCCACTTCCAAGCGCGGGTCAGAACACAACACGCTGGTAAATAACAATATATAAAGGCCTTGCACATACACCTTACGTGGAACATCATCGCGTCACATCCAATATATCATAATCAAAATCACAGACACTATTCACATACTCTAGAAAACACCGACCGTCTCCCACGACGGATGGCCACAGACTCTCCTTAACATCTCAGTATACTTCTCTGACAAGTATGCTAACTACATTCACTTCGCATGCTTTTCTCATGTGCCTATAAACCTCGATTCACACATTGAGTATTCATCAACCACGCTACGTGCATCTAAACAGTGAGCTTTTAAATGTAACATTCCAAGCTTGCATACTTCAATAATAATACACTAACAGGTTACACCATTCTCTACCCACACACATGTATACACCTCATGTATCTGATGACATTACCTCCCTCTCCAAATGAAAAACGCAGTTTTTCCACAGGAAGGTGATGTAGGCTTCGCCACAGCAATCATACTTTACTGGCAAACCAAACAAAATTCCATCCTATCCAACATCAGATTGTGTTGGATGCAAATCTAACAATGTGTGCCTTAATTAATATATTAACCAAATCATAAGTGGATTCTTACTTACTTACTTACTTAGTCGTTCCCCTTCTACCGTGAGGTGTAGAGGTTTGGAAGAGAGAGCGCCAGACTATCCTATCGGCTGTCTTCCTCCTGGCCTGGTTCCATTCTAGTCCTCGGGCCTTCAAAGATTGTTTAATGTTGTCCTCCCAGCGGACTCTGGGTCGTCCTCGGGATCTGGATCCTTGGCTCTTTGTTTCCCATGCTTGTCGTGGTATCCGATCTTCTCCCATTCTGCAGACATGGCCAAACCATACAAAAATTCACAGGTGAACCAAAAGGTACATCAGCACTGTTCATTAAGTAATATATTTACATTATAAGTTAACAATTGCAACTTATCAAACTAACACCAATGTGATTTATAAATTTAAAACAATCTACACTAAATGCTGAATTTCATCTGTAAATTCATGTCTAAATTGCTCCAAGAACCAAAGTAAAGGACTGATGTCTCACTAAGAAGAGGTATCGGTGAGCAAGCCTGCTGATGACCACCCATCAGCTGCTGTACTGATAGACAATTCCACCAACAACACTGGTATCTCATGGCATAGCATACTTTCCTATGGATAAACAAAATTAGGCAAGAATTAAATCATTTGCCTTGGAAAATTTGTATCACATTATGCCACATCACATACCCTTCTATGTCCACTCCATTCCACTAAACATTCCCAGTGGGGTGACACAATAATCAATTAAGGGATGATATACCCATTTCACATGTCTTCGTGATCAGCGGCCTTAGATACTACACCCTGTATCTCCCAATTAAGCTTTACTACTTTGGTTAATGAAATAAGTCAATCTAAAACACCTAGTTATACTGACTTGTACTGTACACCTGTTCACTATTTGTTGTTTATATACACTCTGTCAAATTTCCATTCGTGAAAAATATTAAGTCTCTCTAGACGATAGTCTCTTGGAAAGTTATAGCTTTCAGCCTTGTTCTATGCACAGTAACAATTAACCTCTCATGCTGAGTCGTAACAAGTATCAATCTCTTCCAACTAACATCAAAACTATTTTCAATCTAGAATCCATCATCATCATCATCACTACCACGATCACAAAAGTATTTCCAAATAGCACAGTATCTTTAGTAAAGCAAACAGATCACTTATGTCCCACTTATCTGGTGGTAACTTTTTGATGGCGTTGAACATTAACAACTTCAATGGTTCTTTGCCTTTATCCACGTATCTGTTTTTGAAATTGAAAGATAATATTAACTCTAACTGGTCTGTAACTCCTGCACACTTCCCTTTCAGACCATCCATCACAGTATTCTACTCTTCCTTCCTTGAAGCTTCAGTCTCTTCCAGTACTGCTTTCTTGGCAACAGAGGCAGCATCCTTCATCTTCGCCCTCCTATACTGCATTTGTGCATCAAAGGGTTCCTTCTCCCAATCTGATGGATCTGTACCAAGCCCAGCCTCATGTCTCTCTTCCGTAGACATAGCTTGATCTTTCAATGCTTTGGCTTGCTGCTCTAATCTTTGTTTAGCAGCCTTAAATTGCTCTTCTAGTGCTTGAACATTATCAAAGAAACTCTTGTTTACAGCATTACGTTTCTCCTTCCAACGAGCTGACAGGACCCTGCAATGTTGCTCTTTAACTTGAGAATTACCCTTACACTCAACTACTATCCTGTTCCTATCCACCTTGAATTTATCATCTAATCTTTGAATACCATCTTTGTATTCCTTTACTAATCTCTGCTCAACAATCTTAAATTTTCCTTCTAGTATTATACCCTTTTCTTCGAAGGTTCCCTCTTCCTGAATCAATTTGTCTATCTTTAACTGATCTTTGTCACACCAAAAACCCATTTTCGGTTTAAAAAAAACACTTCTTGGGTTGCATGGTATTTTTCATTACGCACAGGCCTTGTCACTCCCTTTGTTGTCTCATAGGCTTTTGTAGACACTGCATTCTTAATAACACATATTGATCTTCCTTCCATAGAATATAAGTTAGCTTTACTCCTAACTGACTCATCACTGATGATAATCTTCTGTGGTTCATCCACATTCAGTTTGGACATTTTCCCAACTGAGACTGAAGTCTTTACAACAGTTATCTGTTTGTACAGTGATCACTTTCCTCTCAGTTTGGACAGCAACATTACTGGTTTCAGTTTTAACCATGTCATCTTCTACATTAGCTTTCCTTTTTAGATTCAGTTTTGGTCTCTTGCTCTCATCCAATACTGGTAATGTATTTCCAGTTGTAACTTCTCTTATTTCCTTAATCTCTATCAGATATACCTTTGCTCTATGTGGCTTGTATTTATCATCCACTTTTACCATAGTGTTAAACAATTCGTAAGACTCACAATCTCTGATAGCCAAAAAAAAGTCTCTTAAGGCTATTGTGATGCTGTACTGTAATTCTGTCCTTCAACAGGCCCGATTGTGTTCTTCCATTTGAGTTTTCATCATTTTTTCTTCTCATTGTAATTATATGTGGTTGCTATGGTTCTTCTCCATGTATATTCATCGCGTTTGGTAATTTTGTGTAGGTATTTTAATGGGTTCTTTTATGTCGGTAGGGTTAATTTATACTCGCACCAGGTTCTTGTCTTCTGGTTTTTCGCGATCACGTAGATTTTCGTTGTTTACGAAATTCGCTAGTTCGTGCACGCCTTTATGACGCGTCAGAAACGCACGTGGACGTGATGCAATTTGTGGACACGCGGTCTGCGCTTTTTCAAATCGCATTGGCGTAGGACGCAGTTATTTATTCTTCTAGCGTTTCCATTGGTCCGAGTGGAAAGCTTAGCAGATACGTAGGAGGAAATCCGCGGGGGTTTTTCTTTGTATGTAATGAGTCGTGAAACAGGGGGCAAGTCTCTATCTGAAGAAATAATTGCCGGCCGTGCATCTACGTATTATCGTCTCCATTGCGGGGAAGAAAAGCGGTAATTGGTATGTAATAATTTTATTATCGTTTTACTTATTAGTGAGTTCTTTGATAAGAGTCTAGGCCCGTAAGTAAAATTTCTTCGGGGACATTAACTTATAGTTTTAATACGTAAAGCGCCATCCATTACTTTCTTTGTAGAATGATGTGAATGTAAAGTGTGCATAATTCTTTCTAGGATTTTTGGCAGTAGATAGGAGCGTGTGAAGTTATGAGAGACACGGGTGCTCAGAGTTGTAGAGTGTTGTGTAATACCAACATTTATTCCTATGTATTTACAAGTGTAATTTTATTGGGAAATCAATTGGGTGTACGTTAATTTTATTATGCCTTAAATGTGAGAAATGCAGACGGAGGGTACAAATGTATGTTATAAGTGAATTATACTGCTTAGAGGAGTAAATTATTTCTATAGCGAGAGGTTTGGTTTAATTTTGGAGTAAGCAAGGAAACCTCTAAGTGTAATGTTTAAAGGAGACCAAGGAATTTTGGTCAAGAGATTTCCCTAGTTTGAATGTTTGACACGTGGTTAGCCATGCGTAACAAATAGATAAGATAAGAGTCAGACAGATCGGGAGGTTTTGTTTACCTACCTAGCAAATTTAAGTTGAAGAGAAGGGGAGTAGAAGGAGCGTGAGATAGAGAGACACGTGGGTAGAAATATTTCATGTATTGTTGTGCAGAACGAGAGAAGGGGAGTAGAAGGAGCGTGAGATAGAGAGACAAGCGGGTTAGGGGAGTGTAAAGATTAATGGGAGCGATATGTTAGAGATGCGTTATGTTGGAGTTGGTGTACATTAGACGCATTTTCTTTTAATTTCAGTGTGTCACGGCAAACAGTGGGGGAGCTTAATTTGCCACTAAAAATTACCCACGGCAACAGGAAATATCTCAGGGGGTCAGAGGACTCGAGATATCGCCAGCAGCAAAAAGAAAATAACCTAAGGTCTCTTGCAGTGAAGTACAAATCTTCAGCGAGACCTAAACAGTTCTCTTGCAGGGAAGCCCCAAGCTTCCGCGGGAACGGGTTTATTTATCATACAGCCCAGAGCTCATCGCTATTATAGTCTTCAGCAACGGCACGTGGCCGTGAGACTGGTTTAAATTGTATACCGCCAGAAATCAATGCTGGTCTACCCTAAATCCGGAGCGGGTTAAAGGGGCAAATCATAGAAGCTATTCAGCAGCAGAGAAGTTTCTACAGTTAATCAAGTTCTTTATGCTTGATACCCAAAAATCATCATCATCGCAGAAATCAGGAGCAGGTGAAAGGGTTACAATACCTGGGTCCTGAAAGTAACGAGAGAAGAGCGTAACGGAGACACCGCATCATCAGACGTCGAGTGTTAGAGAGACACTGAGACCAGGAGAGAGAGAGAGAGAGAGGAGGAGGGAGAAAATAGACAGGACCAGTAGGGTCTTTTCATTATCCATTTGACGGATAGACACTGAGCCATCGTTGTAAGCCAAGTCTATTATTTTAGCATTTCCAGTGGTGTTAGTTAGCGGCGCATATCGCCTAACAAGTGGAAAGCTGTGTAGACGTTCGTTTAGGAAGAGTCAACAGGACTGAGACAACAGAAATCTCATTAGTAGTAGAGAGTGGAGGCTAAAGTCAACAGCCCCACAAAATTAGAGTTGTTTAAATCACTAATCATTTTTGTTGTTCCCCAGCAGGGTGACAGAAAGAGTGAATGGGATTGGGGTTTTCCTAGTGTCTATCTAATTTAATTGTTACTTTGTTTTTCAGGCCGTGCAACAGTGCACGCTATTTATTTGATTGATGTATGATGAAATTTAATGAATTTGTGTGTGTGTGTATATATATATATATACTGTATACTGGATCAGCTTCTACTCTATACTATACCTATATGTTGTCTGTATAGTGATGTCTGTGGTCGTTATATACACCTTATCTCCTTGTGTTTAAAGGTAGTCAGAGGGGGGTGAGATTATAGCAATTCTGAAGTCACGAAGCGGCAAGGGGGAGTCAAATTCTGGTTCTAGCCCTTGAGCCAATAGTCTCATCTGTCCACAGTCATGTCATTTTTCATCTAAATTCTATCTTCTCAGACTTTCTCAAACTAGAGTCTTGCTTTCACTCAGGCAAACTCTATAAACTTAAATCCACTTCGTGACAAGTGGGGTTGCTCGTTGACCGGAATCATCTTTGTTGGTATCATTCTGGGATCTTGTCTAGATTTTTAGATTGGTTCTATAGAAAGTTTTCTGAGAATATATTTTTCTTTAAATATCCCCTAGACTTGAGCTATTAGAACTGATCCAGTTATAAGTTTTTCCACAGAAAGTTTTTCCACAGGTTACGGTCAGTTAGATTGGTGGTAATTTAGCTTTATATGACTTAGAGGTAATTGATGGCATACTGACATTTTTTTCTCTAATAAGAAGGGAATTTCGGGGTTTGATAGCTTCTTAACGAAATTTTTTTCAGGTAGTTATTAGTCAGACTGAGTGCTAGTCTGAGTTCGGGTTTTGCGACAGCATATTCCTAGCAGGTAACAGGTAGTTCCTTCCTTTTGTTCTTCTTTTTGTCATTTTCTGTGTTCGTGAGCTTACAGCAGTTCACAAGTAAGATGGCAGATATGGCCAAGTTACGAGCTGCATGGCGTGAGGCTGCTCAGGACATGGGTATGGACAAAGAGGAGACGAAAACCTACATGATGAGGGAGAATGATAAGCATCATCAGCAGGAGAAAGAGAAAGAGGAGAGGGCAGTCGCCGCAGAAGCAGCGAAAGAGGAAAGGGAAGCACAGGAAAGGGAGAAAGCAGCAGAGAGACAGCACGAACTTGCCATGCGTTCTCTGGAACTGCAGCATAGATCTTCGGAAGGCAGTTCAGCTAATGAAGATTCACCCGGAGCAGGGGCGACAGACACCTCAGGAAACGGAGGCCCCCGGATGGCAATCATGAGCTTCCCATTTGACTCGTTCCCTAACGGGAATAAGAAGATTAATGTGTTCCTGGAGAAATTTGAAAGGATGGCAAAGGCATACGGGTTGGATGAGAGTCTTTGGTGTCTGAAATTATCGCATTCACTAAAAGGACATGCATATGACGTCTACAACAAGAGGCTCATAGACGACCAGAACAACTTTGAGGCACTGCAAAACGCTTTGTTGCAAAGATTTCAGTGGACCCCCCGTAAATGCCAAACCATGTTCAGGGAGAGCGGGCCGGAGAAGGGCGAGAGTTTTGCTCAGTTTGCAGAGCGGGTGAGAAATTACCTAACCCGGTGGAGAGAACTGTCAGGACTGGCGAAATCTTTCGAAGTGTTAGAAGAGTTAATCTTGTGCGAGCAAATAAAGGCCAACATGTCCCCCGACTTGAGGCGGTATCTGGCAGAGCAGGGTGCCCAGCAACTCGATCAGATTATCGTGTTCGCCGAAAGGTTCCAGACAGCACAGGCCGAAGTACTGGGCAGAAAAGAAAACATCCAGACCTGCCAGCCCCAGACAAAGGAGCTTCATCATTGCAGTCGGCTACTTCACCAGCACATCAGCAACAGGGCCTCCTGGCAAGAAGCCTCATTCTGGTTATAACTTGCGCCCCCAGCCGCATAACAGAGAACAGCCAACAACATCTCAGGAACCCGCTAGGAGCAGGGGAGATAATGAGAGGTACTGTCGGAATTGTCGCACAACTTCACACTGGACATCAAAGTGTATGAACAAACTCCCAGCTCATCATGCAGCTTGTTTAAGGCCGGTGAGAGTGACCAAAGGGAATAAATGGGAAAATGTCAAGTCAGAGAAGTTGTTCTCTAATAGTGGACCAGCTGAGGTGAATGGAACGGCCACTACTTGTTTGTTTGATAGCGGGCTCACCTACCCCAGTATCGTCGCCCGACATTTGGTGAAACCAGGACAGTGGACAGGAGAAATAGTCGATATTGGTGGAATTTTGAGAAGAGGTACCCCACAGCGTCTGCCCGTAGCCAATATTGAGATGAAATGCAAGTTTGTGTCTGGCACAATCAAGGCAGCTGTAATGGCACAGCCAGCACATGATTTCATCCTGGGAAGCCCTTACTTAGTTTTGGGGAACCCAACAACACCGATCCTTGCTAATGCAAGGGCCCTACTGCAGGCCAGAGAAGGAAAAGGGGAGAGCCCCTAAGTCACGGAGCCCCGCGAGAGTTCAAACATCACTGTCTTGCGATGGAAACTTCTAAAGACAGTGGAATGTTAGTTGCAGAGGCGTATTCGCCTGTATGCCCTGTTCAGCCTAATGGCCAAACAGTGGTGACGCCTCTGATTCTGGAAAGACCTTCTTCGTTGTCGGGAATTAGGCCCCCGATGGTATTACATCCCTCAAGGAAGGGAAATACTGACAAGAAAGATATGACTTATGTCCACGACCAGCGCAATCTTCATATGGCACAAGATAGCGACCGGAGCGAACATATGTTTCCGACCAGCCCTCGCACCCTATACGACCAGCACTTTTCTCAAACGGAGGAGGACAGGGGTCTGAGCGACCGCTCGCTTACAAACGGAGATGGGCCCCACACCACCACTACCTCGCTTACAGGAAGGGACTCTCGCAAAGAGGCCATAAGCGAGGCAGTGCAACCAAATGCTTCAGACCAAGTATCGGAATTTGATGTCGCGGAGGTCACCAGTGAGGGCGCAACCCAGTGAGAACCCCTGGAGAGAGAGAGACAGGAGGAGTCTCTAGACAACCTCTAGGCAAACCAGAGGGGAATGAAATGTTGGCTCCCTGCCATATTAGCCACAGCAGTTTCACCCCCGCCCCAGTAAATGATGAGAGAAAGAAGAAGGAACATGTGCACGTTTCTTCAGTCAACCGCCACCAGTTATACCTTGTTACGGCGATATCTGGTCAAGCCAGTCAGTCTGTTTCATATCACTGGGAGGCCGCACCATTAGGTAATCATTATTTACCGCGCGCCGTCAGGAAAATTCGTGGGCGAAAGAAACGTACGAGAGCGAGGAGGAAGGGCGACAAGTCAGGTTACAGTCGCCAGGAGGAAATCACCAGGCGTGACCCTCACGATCCAGTGCTTGCTGAGATTTTCAAGGATATGGAGAGAGGCCGGTATGAAAATGCTAATTACGACAGTGATTAGATCGGGATGTAGATCTAGATAAGGGCAAGTATGAAACACAGAGATTTCAGTGATTTAGCACGGATTCCCGCACTTCAAAGGGGGGAGTTATGTGATGCTGTACTGTAATTCTGTCCTTCAACAGGCCCGATTGTGTTCTTCCATTTGAGTTTTTTCATCATTTTTTCTCTCCCATTGTAATTATATGTGTGTTGCCATGGGTTCTTCTCCATGCATATTCATCGCGTTTTGGTAATTTTGTGTAGGTATTTTAATGGGTTCTTTTATGTCGGTAGGGTTTAATTTATACTCGCACCAGGGTTCTTGTCTTCTGGTTTTTCGCGATCCACGTAGATTTCGTTGTTTACGAAATTCGCTTAGTTCGTGCACGCCTGTATGACGCGTCAGAAACGCACGTGGACGTGATGCAATTTGTGGACATGCGGTCTGCGCTTTTCACATCTGATTGGCGTAGGTCGCAGTTTTATTTATTCTTCTAGCGTTTTCCATTGGTCCGAGTGGGAAAGCCTTAGCAGATACGGTAGGAAGAAATCCGCGGGGGTTTTTTTTTTTCTTTGTATATAATGAGTCGTGAAACAGGGGGCAAGTCTCCTATCTGAAGAAAAAATTGCCCGGCCGTGCATCTACGTATTAATCGTCTCCATTGCGGGGAAGAAAAGCGTAATTGGGTATGTAATAATTATATTATCGTTTTACTTATTAGTGGGTTTCTTTGATAATGAGTCTAGGCCCGTAAGTAAAATTTCTTCGGGGACATGAATTTATAGTTTTAAAAAAACGTAAGCGCCATCCATTACTTTCTTAGTAGAATGATGTGAATGTAAAAGTGTGCCTAATTCTTCCTAGGATTCTTGGCAGTAGATAGGAGCGTGTGAAGTTATGAGAGACACGGGTGCTCAGAGTTGTAGAGTGTTGTGTATCTACCACCATTTATTCCTATGTATTACAAGTGTAATTTTTATTGGGAAATCAATTGGGGTGTACGTTAATTTTATTATGCCTTAAATGTGAGAAATGCAGGACGGGGGGTACAAATGTATGTTATAAGTGAATTATACTGCTTAGATGAGTAAATTATTTCATATAGCGAGAGGTTTGGTTTAATTTTGGAGTAAGCAAGTGAAACCTCTAAGTTGTAAATGTTTAAACAGGAAGACCGAACAGGAAATTTCGGTCAAGAGATTTCCTTCCATTTCCTTTCCCTAGTTTGAATGTTTGAAAAACACCGAAAAAATCCAATGGTTAGCCCATGCGTAACAAATAGGATACGAATAAGAGTTCAGACATAGAGGGTGGGGAGGTTTTAAGTTGAAGAGAAGGGTATAGAAGGAGCGTGAGATAGAGAAGAGACACGTGGGTAGAAATATTTCATGTATAGTTGAGCAGAACGAGATAAAGGGGAAGTAGAAGGAGCGTGGGAGATAGAGAGACATCGTTGGTAGAAAAATATTTTCATGTATTGTTGTGCAGAACGAGAGTAGGTGGAGTAGAAGGAGCGTGGAGATAGAGAGTCCACGGTGGGTAGAAAATCATTTCATGTATTATTGTGCAAACGAGAGAAGGGAGTAGAAGGATGAGTATTTGAAGAGACAACGTGGGTAGAAATTGTTATGTATAGTGGTTGCAGTAGCGGGTTTAAGGGGGAGTGTAAAGATTAATGGGATGCGAAGTATGTTAAGTTGCGTTAATGTTGGGAGTTGGTTACATTAGACGACGCAATTTCTTTTCTTCATTTAACAATAAAATTTAAAAACTTATATAAAAAATAATTTGATTTTTATTTTTGATTTTTTTTTTTCCCAATTGCAGGGCTCTCCGCCCAATCAGCGCCGGGGTACGGGCAACATTGGGGGGAGCGTAAAATTTTGCCAGCTACACAACAAAAGAAAAAAAAAAAAAAATCAAAAAGAACAGACACACAAACAAAAAACCCCACGCACCGCCCTACCCCCCCCGCCCGCCGCAATCCCAACCACTGCTCAACTTCCCTCCCAATCCCCCCCTCCCACCCCCACGCACACCCCCCTCCTCCAATTCCCACCCCCTACCCCCACGCCTTTCCCCCCGGGCCTCGCTCATCTCACGGGTCCAGAGGAACTCCCGAGATATCGCCCCCGCCAGCAGCATCAAAAAGGGCAGAAAAAGAAAATAAACCTAAAGGCTCCCCCCTTCCCTCTTGCACCACAGTGAAGTACACAAGTACAAAGAAATCTCATGCTCTTTCAAGCAGCGAGACCTAAAACAGTTTTCTCTGTCCTTGGCAAGGGAGGTGAAAAACAAAGAAAAAAAGAAAAAAAAGGGACCGCATGAAGGACAACACACGCCAAGACCCCGCAGAGCTTTATATTTAAGTTCTCGCAGGAAACGGGTTTTTATAAATATATTTATCATACAGCCCAGGAGGCTGCAGTCGCTATATATCTGTTTAATTAGGCAATTTTTGTTTTTCAATATTCATAGCTTCTACAGCAAACGGCACGTGGCCCGTGGAACCTGGTTTACAAAATTGTATACGCCGCCATAAAGATCAAGCTGGTCTCTACCCTAACTCCCGGAGCGGGGTTAAAGGTGGGAGGGAAAGGGGGCAAATCATAGAACGCTATTTCCAGCAGCAGAGAAGGCTTTGTCTTTCTGTCCCCTTTCCCTCTTGCTCTGAAGTCTTCTTCCGTCTTCCTCTATTCCGTTCTTTCTTCTTCTATCTTCTTTCTAACCTGAGTGTTTATAATCAAGTTCTTTATTATATATTTTGTTATGTTGCTTGATACCCCAAAAATATCATCAATCAAGGGGGGGGGGGGACCAACACCATACCACCACCCACCGGAAATATAGA
>JAMPIV010013300.1:0-161889 GCA_024509875.1 Oreohelix idahoensis
GGGGGGGGGGGGGGGGGGGGGGGGGGGGGGGGGGGGGGGGGGGGGGGGGGGGGGGGGGGGGGGGGGGGGGGGGGGGGGGGGGGGGGGGGGGGGGGGGGGGGGGGGGGGGGGGGGGGGGGGGGGGGGGGGGGGGGGGGGGGGGGGGGGGGGGGGGGGGGGGGGGGGGGGGGGGGGGGGGGGGGGGGGGGGGGGGGGGGGGGGGGGGGGGGGGGGGGGGGGGGGGGGGGGGGGGGGGGGGGGGGGGGGGGGGGGGGGGGGGGGGGGGGGGGGGGGGGGGGGGGGGGGGGGGGGGGGGGGGGGGGGGGGGGGGGGGGGGGGGGGGGGGGGGGGGGGGGGGGGGGGGGGGGGGGGGGGGGGGGGGGGGGGGGGGGGGGGGGGGGGGGGGGGGGGGGGGGGGGGGGGGGGGGGGGGGGGGGGGGGGGGGGGGGGGGGGGGGGGGGGGGGGGGGGGGGGGGGGGGGGGGGGGGGGGGGGGGGGGGGGGGGGGGGGGGGGGGGGGGGGGGGGGGGGGGGGGGGGTGGGGGGTTTTTGGGGGGGGGGGGGGGGGGGGGGGGGGGGGGGGGGGGGGGGGGGGGGGGGGGGGTGGGGGGGGGGGGGGGGGGGGGGGGGGGGGGGGGGGGGGGGGGGGGGGGGGGGGGGGGGGGGGGGGGGGGGGGGGTTTGGGGGGGGGGGGGGGGGGGGGGGGGGGGGGGGGTTTTGGGGGGGGGGGGGGTGGGGGGGGGGGGGGGGGGGGGGGGGGGGGGGGGGGGGGGGGGGGGGGGGGGGGGGGGGGGGGGGGGGGTTTGGGGGGGGGGGGGGGGGGGGGGGGGGGAGGGGGGGGGGGGGGGGGGGGGGGGGGGGGGGGGGGGTTTTGGGGGGGGGGGGGGGGGGGGGGGGGGGGGGGGGGGTTGGGGGGTTTTGGGGGGGGGGGGGTTGGGGGTTGGGGGGGGTTTGGGTTTTGGGGGGGGGGGGGGGGGGGGGGGGGGGGGGGGTGGGGGGGGGGGGGGGGGGGGGGGGGGGGTTGGGGGGGGGTGGTAGGGGTGGGGGGGGGGGTGGGGGGGGGGGGGGGGGGGGGGGGGGGGGGGGGGGGGGGGGGTGGGGGTGGGGGGGGGGGGGGGGGGGGGGGGGGGGGGGGGGGGGGGGGGGGCGGGGGGGGGGGGGGGGAGGGGGGGGGGGGGGGGGCGGGGCGGGGCGAGTGGGGGAGGGGGGGGGGTTGTGGGGGGGGGGGTGTGGGGGGGGAGCGGGGGGGGGGTGTGGGGGGGGGGGGGGGGGGGGGGGGTGGGGGGGGGGGTGGAGGGGGGTGGGGGGGGGGGGGGGGGTTGGGGGGGGGGGGGGGGGGGGGGGTTTTGGGGGGGGGGGGGGGGGGGGGGGGGGTTTTTTTTTTTGGGGGTGGGGGGGGGTGGGGGGTTTGGGGGGTTGGGGGGGGGGGGGGGTTTGGGGGGGGGGGGGGGGGGGGGGGGGGGGGTTGGGGGGGGGGGGGGTGTTGGGGGGGGGGGGGGGGGGGGGGGGGGGGGGGGTTTTGAGAGGGGGGGTGGTTGTGGGGTTGTTTGGGGGGGGGGTGGGGGGGGGGGGGGGGGGGGGGGGGTTTTTTTGGGGGGGGGGGTGGGGGGGGGGGGGGGGGGGGGGGGGGGGGGGGGGGGGGTTTTTTTTGGGGGGGGGGGTGGTGTGGGGGGTGTTTTTCTGGTGTAGAAATTGTTTTTTTTTTTTTTTTTTTTTGTTTTTTTGGTGTGTGGGGGGGGGGGGGGGGGGGGGGGGGGGGGGGGGGGGGGGGGGGGGGTTTTTTTTTTTTTGGGGGGGGTTGGGGGGGGGGGGGGGGGGGGGGGGTTTTGGTTGGGGGGGGGTTTTTTTGGTTTTTTTGGGGTTTTTTTTGGGGGGGGGGAGGGGGGGCCGGCCTTATTAAAAAATTTTTTTTTTTGGGGGGGGGGGGGGGGGTGGGGGGGGGGGGGGGGGGGGGGGGGGGGGGGGGGGGGGGGGGGGGGGGGGGGGGGGGGGGGGGGGGGGGGGGGGGGGGGGGGGGGGGGGGGGTTGGGGGGGGGGGGGGGGGGGGGGGGGGGGGGGGTTTGGGGGGGGGGGGGGGGGGGGGGGGGGGGGGGGGGGTGGGGGGGGGGGGGGGGGGGGGGGGGGGGGGGGGGGGGGGGGGGGGGGGGGGGGGGGGGGGGGGGGGGGGGTTTGGGGGGGGGGGGGGGGGGGGGTTGTTGGGTGGGGGGGGTGGGGGGGGGGGGGGTTGGGGGGTTTTTTTTTTTTTTTTTTTGGGGGGGGGGGGGGGTTGGGGGTGGGGGGGTGGGTGGTTTGGGGGGGGGGGGGGGGGGGGGTTGGGGGGGGAGGGGAGGGGGGGGGGGTGGGTGGGGTTTGGTTTGGGGGGGGGGGGGGGGGGGGGGGGGGGGGGGGGGGGGGGGTTGGGGGGTTTTTTTTTGGGGGGGTTTGGGGGGGTTTTGTTTGGGGGGGGGGTTTGTGGGGGGGGGTTTGGGGGTGGGGGGGGTGGGGGGGGGGGGGGTTTTTGGGGGTTTTGGGGGGGGGGGGTTGGGGGGTTTTTTTTGGGGGGGGGGGGGGGGGGGGGTTGGTTGTTTTTTGGGGTTTTGTTTTTTTTTTTTTTGGTTTTGGGGGGGGGGGGTTTTTGGGGGGGGGTGGGGGTTTTTGGGGGGGGGGGGGGGGGGGGGTTTTTTTGTGGTTTTTTTGGGGTTGGGTTTTTTTGTGGGTTTTGGGGGGGGGGGGGGGTTTGGGGGGGGGGTTTGGTTTGTTTTGGGGGGTTTTGTTTTGGGGGGGGGTGGGTGGGGGGGGGGGGTTGGGAATATGGGGGGGGGGTTGGGTTTTTGGGTTTGGGGGGGGGGGGGGGTTTGGGGGTTTGGGGGGGGGGGTTGGGTTGGGGGGGGGGGTGGGGGGGGGTTTTTGGGGGGGGGGGGTGGGGGGGGGGGGGGGGTTTTTGGGGGGTTTTGTTTTGGGGGGGGGGGGGTTTGGGGGGGGGTGGGGGGGGGGGTTTGTGGTGGGGGGTTTGTTGTTTGGGGGTTTTTGGGGGGGGGGGGGGTTTTTGTTATGGGGGGGGTTTGGGGGGGGGGGGGGGGGGGGGTGGGGGGGGGGGGGGGGGGGGGGGGGGTTGGGTTGGGGGGTTGGGGTTGGGGGGTAGGGGTGGGGGGGGGGGGGTTGTGGGGGGGATGTAGGGATGGGGGGGATTTTTTTTTTTTGGGGGGTTTGGTTGATAGGGTTTGGAAAATGTGATTTTTTTGGGGGTTTAATTGTTTTTTTGGTTTTAAGTTTTGGTGGGTGGGGGGTTGGTGTTTTGGGTTGGGTTTGGGGTTTTTGGGGTGGGGGTGGTATTGTTTGGTGGGATTTTTTTTTTTTTTTTTGGGGTTTGGGGGGGTTTGGGTTTTTTTTATTTTGTTTTGGTTTAATGTTTTTTTTTTTTTTGTGTTTGTTTTTTTTGGGGGTGATATTGTTTTTTTTTTTTTTTTTTTTTTTTTTGTTGGTAGGTTTGATTATGGTTTTGGTTTGGTGTTGGGGGGGGGGTTTTGTAGTTTTGGTTTAAGTATTTGGGATTTTGTTTTGTATGTTTTTTTTTAGGGGGGGGGGGGGTTATTTTTTTTTTGGGGGGGGTTGGGGGGGTTTTTTTTTTTTGTTTTTTTTTTTTTTGGGATTTGGGGGGTTATTTATGGAGGGGGGTTTTTTTCAATTTGTGGTTAGGGGGATTTTTTTGGTGGGTTTTTTAGGGGGTTTTGTATTGGGTTTTTGATAAATGTGTTTTGGGGTGTTTTTTTGATGGGATTTTAAGTAAGTTTTTTTGGTTGTCTTTTTTGATTGTTGGTGGGTGTTGGAAATTGTTTGAAATGATTTAAAAGGGGTTATGTGGAAATTGGGGTTGGGTGTTGTTATTTTTTTGTTGATGTGGCATAAATGTTTTTATTGAATTGTGGTTTTTTGTATTTGGGTGTTGGGGGATGGTTTTTGGTAAGGTATGTTTGTGGTTTTTTTGGGGGTAAATGGTGGGTGTTGTGAATAGTTGGTTTATAAAGGGTGTTATTTGGTGGTTTTTGGGTTTGGGTATTTTAATGGGTTTTGGGGGTTATTGTTGTTGTGAGTGTTGTGGATTAGTGATAAAATTGGTGTATGGGTTGATGTGTTTTTTTTTTTTTTTTTTTGTTTATGTTTTTGGGTTTTTAATGGTGTATGGGTTTTTTAAATTTATTGATGGGTGTTGTTTTTTATGTTTTTGGGTAATAGGGTGTGAGAGTTTTTTATGGTTTTTTATAATATAAGGTGATGAGGTGATTATGCAATTTTTTGGTTGGATTTTGATTTTTTTTTTTTGGGGATGTTTGGATTTTTTTTGTGATTGTTGATTTTAGTTAAGATTTGGTGGTGGTTTAAAGGATTTTTTTTTGATTTTTTTATTGATTTGTTTTATAGTTTTTAATATATAATTTTTTTATATTGATAATGATTAGTTTTTTTAGTTTTTATTTTTTTTTTTTTTTGAAAAGGTATTTTTTTTGTATTAAATTTATAGGTATTTTGTTTTATTTTTTTTTAATGTTTTATATTTTTATTTTATTATATTTTTTTGTTTTTTGGGGGTATTTGTGGAAATTTATGTTTTTTTTTTTGGTTTTTTTGTATTTTTTTATTTTATGTTTGGGAGGATTTATTAAGGGTTATTTGAATTTTATGGGTTTATGTGTTTATGTTAATTTTGAATTATGTGGTGTTATATTTATTTGATTAAATTTTTTAGGAAGTTGTTTTAAATTTTTAAGGGTAATAAGGGGGGGTGTTAAAGGTTAAAAGTTTGAGGGTTGAAAATTTTTGGTTATTTGATTAATTGTTTTTATGTTTTGGATAGGTTTTGGGGGATTTTGTATAATTTTTATTTGTTTGGGATTTTTATAGATTTTTTGGAAATTTTAGGTGAGGTGATTTATGAATGATTAATTATATGGGTTTGGATATTTATGGTATTGAATTTATATTTTTTTGTGTTAGATTTTATTTGGTTTTTTAGTATATAAAAAATATGTTTGGATTTTGAGTAATATTTGGTATAAAATGTTTTTTTAAAATTTATTAGTTAAATGACAAAGTTTAATTTTATTTTTAATAATAATATTAATTAGGGATGGGGGTATAGATTAGGTTGTATAATTAGGATAATTGTTTTTATTTTTTAAGGTTTTTTTGTTTTTTTTATGAAGGTAATTAGTTGTATTTTTGTGTTTGAGGGGGGTTATTTTTTTTAATTTTAATTAATGTTGGTTTGTATTGAATTGTTTTTTTTTTTTTATTTTTTTTGTAGTTTTTTTTTGGATAGTATTATTTGAATTTTGGTTGGTTTTGTTTTTTTTAGAATTTTTTTTTTTTTTTTTTTTTTAGGTTGTTTGTTTTTTTTTTTAATGTTTTGTTGTGGGGGATTATTTTGTAGAGTTTTTTTTTGTGATGTTTATGAATATTTATTTAAGGGGTTGTGTATTTTGAGGTTTTAGTTTTGATGGTTTGATTTTAATTTTTGATTTTTTTTGATTTAAGGTTTTAATTTTTTGTTTTTATTTTTTTTTTGAAATTAGTTTTGGTTAATAATAGGGTTTTAATTTAGTTTTAGGTTGATTTTTTTTTTTTTTTGGAATGAAAATATTTTTATTGTGTGGTTTGGTTTTTGGGGGTTGTTTATTTTTATGTGTTTTTTTATATTTGAGGTGAAGTGTTAGGTTGGGATGTTTTTGTTTTATTTTTTTAAGAATGGGGATTTTTTTAGTGTGGAGGGGTTTTTAATTGGGTGGGTAGGTAAATTATTGATGGATGTGTTTGTTAGTTTTTTGTTTTGGTTGGGTGTTTTGTTTAGTTAAAAGTTAAAAATGGGTTGTGATTTTTTTGGTTATGAAAATAGGTTGACGATATTTTTGTTTTTTGGGTGTTTGGGATTTACTGTATAATAAGTTTATGAATATGGTTTTAAATTAAAAGGTTGTGTAATGGATATTTGAGGATCAAGTCTTTGGTTGATGAATTGATTTTTTTGTAATATTTATTTACAGTATTATAATTGTTATGAGATAGTTTTCGACCAAAAAGAAGAATATTGGGACTTTGATAACTGTGGAGTTGGAAATGGATTTTGGTATTGGTTTGGTAGTGAAGATTTGAAGAGGGGAATGGGTGGTTTTGAAGGGTAGGTTAGGGGTGTTTAGTGCGAACACTGGTTGTGTATATGTGGTGTTAGTTACAGGACAGGGGGGGGGTAATTGGAAGAGTTGTCGGGATATTGACCTTTGGATTTGGTTAAGGTGTTTAATGGACAAAAGGTATTCACTATTGGAGGGATGTCCGATAACAAAGGTTCGGTTATTGTCGACAGTTGGGATATGTTGAGATCCAATTTATCAACAGTTGACCAATGGATAGTTCTTAAATAAGACTAGGACAGGAATTCTTGGTGTAAGGATGTTGGGGGGGTTTGTTTTTTTATAAAAGAAAATTAAAGAAAGGTTTTAATAATTGGGGGGTTTTAGGTCTTTGTAGGATAACAGAAGGGGATGTAAAGTAGTATGATATTTAAGTTTGGCGGTATTGTTTGTCAGATAGAATTTTGTACTTTTGGTGGTTGAGGTGATTTTACTGGATAGTTCAAGGAGATTTAATTTAAACTTTCGATATGGGTTTAAATTTGGGCTATAGATGTTAGCAGGTTTTAGTAGAATGAGGGTGTTTTGGGTATGGTTTGGAAATAGAGATAAGGTATTTGATTGGGTTGTTGTATTTTGCGTGTGAAAGAAAGGGGGAGAAGTTAAAGTTATGTTAATAGAGGACCCTGTTATTTATTGTAACTTGTAAGGGGGGTGAAAAGTTTGTTATTTTGAAGTGCATATTATTGAGTGGTGTTGATTCTTGCTCCTATTTTTGTGTGGAAGTGTAATGTTGTGTTTAGTTATTTTAGACTTGTATTAGGTATCGTTTTGTTATGGAAAAGTTTCATGAATAATTTGTTTGATTAAAGTTATTAGACATCAATTTTATATGTTTAAGATTTAATTAGAGTGGGTTGTTAGGATGTAGATTTAGAGGGGGTGTTGGTTTGACATTTTATAAATTAGACGCTGTTGTATGTGGGTAGCTTTTAGGTCTTGTGTTGATTTGGGACCTTTGTATGGGTTTTAAGATAATATGGTTGTGGAGTTTGATGGTGAAAGGGGGGGGGATAGGTGGTTATTAGAATGTCCAGATATTGATTGTAGGGGGATGTTAATGGAAATAAAATATGTAAAACGTTAGTGATGGACATAAATTTTGTGTTTGAAGGATGTTAGACTTGTAAATTTTGTAATAAGGACAAATGTTGTAGGACCTTTTAAATAATTTATTTTGTATAGGTTGATTGGATTATTGTAAAGCTTTGATTTTTAGGGTTAAGTTGCCTATGGATCGTTTAGATAATTTAGTTAATGTGGGGACCCGTAGGGATTAAGTAGATGGTTGTGTGTTGATTAGAAACGATATTGAAAGATCTCAGTTAGACGAAAGCTGTTAGTAATTGTAATCCGATTTTTTGCCAGTAGAGGTTATTTAGAGTTAAGATGGTCTAAACAATACTGTACATGTTGAATTTAATGAATTATAGTTACGTATCAACTGAGTAAGTAGGTTGAGTTTAGGTTGAGAGAAGGACTAGTTTTAGCCCTGTAGGAAGTTAGATTAGTACTTAACTTTTATAGGTACCACAAACCATGATAGGAGTACTCCCCTCCTATAGTAAAATGCCTTAGTAGAGTTAATGTGTTGAAGTAGTGTAGCCCCCATCAGAGGAAAGATTATATATTAGAAAAAGAGTTTTGGAGTTAGAAAATACTAGATCCCCCTTGAGGTAAGGGGAAAGACTGGAATAGTAGGTATGAAATCGTCAAAATTGATAAGTGAAGAAGAATTAGTATGAAGAATAAAGTTGAGATATTTAGGAGTTGGAATTTGGTAGGGATTTTAACTTTATAGGATGATAGAAGATAAGAGATATAGGGGTTGATAGTTAGTATGTTAGAGGAAGATAGATTGGTTATAGATAAGACGTAGCTAGAGGTAGGAAGTAGAGATGATAAGTAGACAAGATGTTGAATAGGCGATGATAATAGATATGGTAAGGGAGATTGATTAAATAATGTAGACAAATAGAATGAAGTACGAGTTAGATAAGGATTGAGTTGTATTTAGTTATTGTAAGTTTTTCGATAAGTTTTTAGGTTGATTATTTAGGGTATATAGATGAATAGAAGTGATTTATAGCGGGTGACCTTTTATATGAAGCGAGTCAGGTGGCGCAAGATATGGCGGACGTTTGAGCTAATAAAGGGGAGGTTATTTTTTAAGAGGTATATAGTTTTATATAATAAAAAGAGGAGGGACCGAAAGTTTTGGCGGACTTGAGATAACAGTTCGAAGATAGGTATTTTTATATAACTTGAAGAGGCGGTTAGGACTAGATGGCGGACTTGAGATAACCAAGAAGACGATGTTTATACATAAGGAAAAATGTTTGCAAGTTTGAACGGGTTTTTTATATTTATTGATTATTTATTTTTAGTATTAGCCAAATTAGGGTAGCGGCTGTGTTAGACAAAACAGTTTGATTACTATTTAGGTCAATAGGAAGGACGATAAGGAAGATATATATTTTAGATGATATATTTTACATAGATAGGAAGGGACGATAGTTAGATGATATATATTTTCATATACAAGAAGAACGATTATAGACGTTTATATTTTGACATAGTTATACATAACAGGTTTAGTTAGATCGAATTGTTATACATACATTTTAGTTAGACGAACATTTAGACGATATAGGTAACAAAAAAAAAAAAAGCGTTTTTAGTTAATTTAGTTTTTTATTTTATATTCATTAGTAGTGTTTTTTGTAATAGCAAATCCATATATGGTAATATAATAAGCGTACATTTTTAGTTTCGTTTTTAATAACATGGAGGATATATGTATCGAGTATTTGTTTACAAAATTGTACAGTTATGCAGTTATTTTTTGTAGCATGATGAAATATACCATTGATTATATAGGAAAGACAAGTATTTTTTAACATTATCAAACATAGATATTTTTCAAATATTGAATGTTCAATTAATACATGTATTTAATATATTAGTGGTGTTTTGTTACATATATTTACCATTATAATACAATATCACATGCTGCAAGGCCAGACCTTGAGGGGAGTCCGTCACATTGTCGTCACGAATCGTAAGGATATAGAGTGTGCTGTGTGTACAGACAGTTTAAATGTTGGGGGTGAGGTGGTGACGATTGTCCGGGGATTTTGTACTTGTCTTTTTTAAATGTAAAATGTTAGACAGGGGTTGCGGTGTTGTTCGTATGTAGTAGATGGAGGATTTGGTGTGCTCTGAAACCCGATATTATGTCCCACCCTGTGCCTGTATGTGTGTTGAGCGACTTCTAGGAAATGTGGTGTTTATCTACTTTGTTTGTGGTGTTTGTTCAAGCCCTTTGGTGGTGGTTTTGGTCATAGTCCGCAATAACGTGTATTTGTCCTTGCTACAGAGGGGAAACCTTCCCTACTGCCTTCCGTAATCCTAATTAAAAAGGCCCCGGTGTCCCGTTTGTCGAATAAGGTTTGTTCGCGGAATTTTTTGTACAAAGGGCGCGCGCGTTTTACCCTCGGTAGCGACGATAAACGGGCGTCTATGGTCGGGACATACCTCGGCGGGGGGAAACCACTGGTGGTAGGAGGTCTAAGAAATTTCTGCGTCGCATAGCGGGCTTCAACAATGTCCGCTAGGTTGTTCGAACTAAGGGCCAAGATTTAAAGGCTGTCTGTGTTCGTCTCGGCACAACTGATAGGTCTGACCTATCTACAAATTTATCTAAACAGTCGGTAGTAAAATTCTATCATCCGGAATTTCGCGTATTGGTACGGAAACACGAAAAATCCCTATTCTGAACGGGGCAGGGTCCCAACATATAGTCTGTTTAAGTATCTCTACTTCGAAAAGGTCGTCCGTCACTAACGTCATTTTTCCTAAAAGCGGGGTGAAGTTTATTTGGTCAGAGGTAACCCTCGCCCCATCGTGTACGAGACAATCCACATGCTTGCCTTATTGGTTAATGTCTTGCCAGTAAGCCGCGATTAAAACCTAGCAGTTTTCATGGTCTCCGCTGGTAATGGCGTCTTAGGCAGCAGGATCAGTATCACCCTGTCGACCGCGCGTTCGAAACAGTGTCCCCAAACCGTTTTGAAACACGTCACGGGTGTATACTCAAGCACCTGGTAGATACAGGTGACTTCCTACATTCTAAACTTTGGTTAGGTACCACGCGAAGCCAGAGGTGTTGTCAAGACAGAATCTTTTTGCCCACTTAACTCCCGATCAACGGTCGTCCGGCTGGGGGTAGTAGTCAGGAGTTTTTGTGTTTTTCGGCGTATTCCCGCATTTGAAGGCCCAATATCTTCCCTCGTGACCGTCAACATGTCTTTAAAAATGGGCGTCATCTCAGAGAAATGGTCTTTTTAAAGAGTCGGTGGGACTATGGGATGTCACACTCGACTAGGCAAAACAAAGTCTCCGGTCCAGCACCGAGGCGAGAAAATTATTCTTTTGTCAGGGTGGTACCGACATTTGGTGTAAGACGGTTTTCTGGTTTCGGGAAGGTGGCGTTCAGAAAACGACGGAATTGATGGCTCGGTTTTCTTCAACGCCTGCCACTACATCGCATTCTCCCACATTTCGACCAACGGTAACGTTTGCAATGGACCCGTAAATTAGAACTTGTTTCCAACCGTCTTTGCGTACAAACTCAGCCATTGTGTGTGTTGGTGGACTGGGTTAACGTCTACGACCGGCGGTTTGTGGGCAGTTTTGGGTGGCAGCCGGGAATAGGCACCAATGGATACTTGGTAGGGCGGTTTTTGAGTGATATCTGTCCCAACCGTCTACCCTAACGCCATACATCATACAAACGCCTTCTCACTGTCCCGTTTAAACTGGGTTTTTTAAGGTCACTTTTTTTTGGTGTGGAGAACCCAGCCAAATAATCGCGGCACGGCACGGTATTTTGGTGGAGTTTTGTGGTGATTGAAACCATCATCCCTTGTACCGTCTTGCGGGAAAAGTCACGTGGCGCAATTTTCTGCATTAACGCCCACATTTAAAGGGCGTTTGGCATCAAAAACCTTTAATGGATTGAACCTGTTCCGACCTCTATTATGGCGGCGGGTTTTGCCTTGCTCGTGGTAACTGTGGAAAAATAAAATTGTACGCCCCACCAACGTTCATGTGTTTCTTTTTGTTTGATGCAGGATGCTAGATTTTGCCATAACATCTTGCGCCTATACATCGTGGGGGACCTTCAATTATATTGTTCACAGGGTTCTACGAGCAAGGCACAAAACCGCATCCGCATTAGAGAGTGGCAAAAACGGTTCAAGCCATTAAAGGTTTTGATTGCCCTAAGCCCTTTATTTGTGGGAGTTAATGGCAGAAAATGCCCATCTGGACCTTTCCGTTAGACGGGTACTACCAAGGATGTTGGTTTCAAGCAACCTCAAACTCCTCATAATTTACCGTGCTATAGTGCCGCCGCGATGCCCGCGATCTTTGGCTCTTGGGTCTCCCACCTAAAAAAAAGTGACCTTAAAAACCACAGTTTATGGACGTGAGGGGATCGTGAGAAAGCGTTGGTTTTGTTGATATATGCGGTGAGGGTAGACGGTTTGGGACAGATACTCTCAAACCGCCTAACCAGTTTCCATGGGTGCATATTCACGGCCACCCTAACTGCCCCACTAAACCGGACTGGTGCGTTGACGTTAAACAGCCATTCAACAAACAAACCATTGGCCTGAAGTTGTACGCAAAGACGGTTTGTGGGGAGGAAACAAGTTCTTATTTGACCGGGCCAATTGCTCAGCGTCAAAATTGGTAGAAATGTGGGGAAGAATGCAGAGAGTGGCAGGCATTTTTGAAGAAAAACCGAACCCTGCAATCCGTCGGTTTTGCTGAACGCCACTCTTCCCTACCAGAAAAAACGTCCTTCCTTAACCAATGTTGTTCCGGTACCCTCCCTGACTAAGAAAATTATTCTCGCCTGCCCCTCGGTGCTGGACGAGCACTTTGTTTGGCCTTGTCCCGAGGTGTGAACAGTTCCATGTCCGGCCTGACTCTTAGGAGAGATAGGGACCGGATTCTGCGGGGGGGGTGGGTGGAGGATGCCTTGAGTAGACGTGACCCCCCACGATGGGTTTATTTTTAGGCGGGAAGTAGTTGAGTTTATAGACGTCTCAGGAGGGATAGATCTGATCGGTTCTGGGGCGCAGAGATTTCATGACGTAGTAGCCAACTGTGTCTCGCCAATATTATATCACATAAAATCAGCAGTCTGTCTTGAGGCGTGATTGCTCATGGTCCTCGGTGAGAGGGACGTTGATCGGACCGTTTATGAGAAGAATGCTGGGACTCTATTTTATATGGAGATGCAAAAACAGAGTGAAGATATGCGTGCGTTTGTAGGCTGACGACCGTGGGGTTCTGTGTAGTTCGCGAGGGGATCTCTAGGCGCGTAAAGGGAGTTTATGACAAGAGTTGCGGGCTAGGCGAGGGAGACCTATGGTCTGAGCCAGGTGCTTGTGTATGGTATGACACCCGTGACCGGATATTTTGACATGACTGTTTGCGGGGGACACTTTGAGACTACGTGTGTTATGATCGAACGTGCGTTCGTGCGATCAGGGTGATGAGCTGAGTATCCTGCATGCCTTCGCCATTTTATCATTACAGCGCGGAGATCCTTGAAGAATGCTAGGTAAAGCGGTCCTTACGGGGCTGATGACAGGTTGAAGCCAATATGGTGCCGAAATCGAGTGGCATGTTGTGGTTGTTCTCGTTCACGATGGGGGCGAGGGTACCTGCGTGGACCAAATAAGACGTCTCCGGGCGGCGGTCTTGGAGAGGGAAAGTGACGTTAGTGTTAGTTGACGGTCGGGACGACTTTCGAAGTAGGAGGAGGTGGATGGGGAGTAGCTTAATCGAACAAGCGTATGTGGAGGTTGTGGGACTCGCGGTCGCCAGTTCGTTGAGTAGTGGGGATTTTTCGTGTAAGCGCGGAGGGGAGTGGGACGCGATAACGTATAGCGCGATGTTGGGGAATTTTACTAAAGACTGTTTAGAGGGGATAATTTTGTAGAGATTGGTGCGAGATCGATATAGTCGAGGGAGTGTGAGGTGGCGAGACGGACCACAGACAGCCTGAGAGGCGTTGGGACCGCGGAGGATAAGCGGTCGTATCAGCATCTAGTAGTGCGAGGACGTTGTTTGTAAATGTCCGCGACTGTAGGGTAGCGTACTGGTGTGAGAGGAATGTATGCTATTGAGCCTCCGTACCACGAGGAGTGGTATCCCCGCGCGAGTGGGGGGGGAATGTGCCCTTAGAGCCCGGGAGCGCGAGTGAGATAGCGCCCGGTGTTCGGGACTGGCGCGCTACGCGGGGGGAGTGGAGAGGGAATACGTGCTCGTGTCTCCGGGGAGTGTGTCAAGAGGAGATATGCGCGCCCCGCCTGCGATTCACTCAAGAGTCCTTATGCGGGACGATTATTCTGAGAGGCGACCGGGCCGTTTGTACTGGTATTACGATTGTGTGATGGGACGAAGTCTAGACATCAGTAGGGGTTGTTTACGGCTGCACTGTGTCCATGCTTATTACTACATCACAATTCTGTCTGAGTAAGTGACAAAGGCAGTGACCAGACAGGTGTTGAACTTCGGGAAACAAACACCCAACTGAAAGGGGACAAATCAAACATTCTAGAAGTATACACTCGCAACAGGATTGGCTCTGATTATTGCAGAAGGGATGTTGCGCGTTCAGAGGAGCAGGATCCTCCTGGAGACGACATAGGACAACCTGCGAGCGGCTGTAGTGGGGGTACTGTGTTATATATATAACGACATGTAATGTTTACCCCGACAACGTGACCAGATTCAACCCTCAGCATTTTAAAATGTCTTTACACATAATTCCAGTCTAGTCCTTTAGAAGTCAATCGTGCACGACAATGTGGACAAGACTCCCCTCAAGGTGTGGCCTCCAGGTAATATACAGCTGGGAGATTCTATTATCAGAGTGCGCGCTGTAAAATGCAATGTGAGTGCGCTAGTACTTTACACTTAACATGAGAAATTAATTATGTCTCGTCATGTGGACATCTCAGAGAGTAGCAAAGGTACACATCTATGTTAATTGATAATGATGAAGATGATCTGTACTGGGAGCGGTATAATTGTATATTCGATTTACTAAAATACAGCTGCAAATATTGTATATTCTTTTAATGTATGTTAAATACTGGTAATAATAGTCTCCCTGTTAAACTATCGACTTATATTTGTGTCACTCTTATACTCAAGGTCGGAAGCTAAGCGGGGATATGTGTTTTTGCTATTACAAGAAGGTTATAGATTTATACAACTAAAAATATATTAAATCTAAACGCCTTTATGGTTACCTATGTAGTCTGTTCTATATCTTATGTTCTGACTAAATGTTTGTTATTTTATTATATGTATTTAATTTTTATTGTGTATGTCCTAAATATACGTATTATATCGTCTGTCTATGATGTTGTAA
The DNA here is from genome assembly GCA_024509875.1 of Oreohelix idahoensis. Classification (NCBI taxonomy): domain Eukaryota; kingdom Metazoa; phylum Mollusca; class Gastropoda; order Stylommatophora; family Oreohelicidae; genus Oreohelix; species Oreohelix idahoensis. The sequence continues at coordinate 14,601 of JAMPIV010013300.1, forward strand.
TGTTTATGTATCTAAATGATCGTAAATTTTTAACTATGTAAATATATAGTCATTATATATATTGGTTCCTATATGTCTTCTATTGTTTTACTCTAAAGTGATCAAAGTGTTTATTTAACATATGCCGCGTACCGAAGATGTGCTATAATAATTTCTATATTTAAGTTTAGATTTTGGGTAAAAACGTTGAGTACTATGGGGGAGTATTACTCCATTGGTCCTTATTTAGTTTTAAACATCGTATCTTCTTGTTATCTTCATAGTCCAGCCCATTTGACCCCACCCCGCTCGCCCCGTTTTTAGCCTCCCCGATTATTCCCGCCTCCCGCCTCGCGAAATACGCCTCCCCACGCGCCCCCGTGACAGCCCTTCAGTTATTACAATTGCCCGCGAGTATTCTGGTATTTTATATAAAAAAAAATAACCTATCTGGTGGTATTTATTATGAAGAGTAAGCCTAGTGGGATTGTAGTATTTATCTTATTGTTATGTATAAATACCTCCTAATAAATGATTGATCCTCCCTTTTTTAATTTTTTTATAATTAAGTAAGCCAGGGGTTAGATTGCGCCCAGAATCCCCCCTGCCACCCCGAAGGAGAGCGCTCTGTGTTTTATAAGAGTGAAGGGGGTGATATTGGAATAAGTGACGTGTAAAGCTCGCCTTTAGCGCCGTTTTTTTGAAGAGTTTTTTTTACTAAAATTGTTGATATTGCGCCCGCATATGGCAGCGCCGAATTTGAGCCGCCTGAACTGTATGGGGACCCCTAGTCACGCCCAATTCCCTAGGGACTCGGGGATTGTAGTCCTGTTTAATAGAGAAGAAGGTTTTGAAGAAGGAGAGATTAGAAGGTTGAATAATTGGATAGTTTTCTCGAAAGTAGTCGATGTCTTGAAAGCTAGGGGGGAACAATACTTATAATCATTTTTGGTGGAAGAGTGTGAGGTATGGGATGTTTTTAGTTTTTTGACTGGGGTGTGGGGAGTGGTTTGTGATTTTTACCACTCTAAGATTAATATGGGTGAAGTAGGTTATGACCACTCCTGGCGGGGTTGTACCATATGAGTGTGCCGTATTGGGGGGATATTGACTAACTTTTTTTAAGGTTTTAGTTATAGTTGTGAGTATTATATCGCATTTGGTAATACTATAAAATCATTGCCATTTTGATTCTTGAATAAACCAAAAATGTGCATATTGAGGTAGTTATAATTTTTTACTGTTTGAAATTTTCATATGTTTGGCGTGGAGTGGTGATGTGTTGTTGGGGAGTTGGATGTGGGTTGTTGTATATCGCAAAGAAAGTTTACGAAAAAATTGGTTTAACCAATGGAATGATTTTTTTTATGTAATTTATTTAATTGGTAGGGTCTTATACCAGGGAAATTTATATACAAAATTTGATATTATATGGGAGTTATTTATAGTAGATGTGATTTAGAATTTTTGATGTTGTGGCAAAAGATTTTGATGATTACGTGATATGTATTTCAAAATAAGATCTCAAAGAATGGTGGTGTTTTTTTAAAATGTGTATTGATAGTGTATAAGGAGTCGAGAACCTTTCGGGGTAGTCTGTTGGTTACGAGTGTACCAGAATTACACCATTACCTGGTTATATTGGTAGGTTGGTAACATTCGCACGAACCTTTACGTCTGCCGTGCCATTGGAAAAAAATTGCCAAGTGTCCTGACATGTATAGTATTTGTGGCCAGAATTGCTTAACTATTACGGTAGCGGAGAATAATGTTTACCCTTCCCAATTATAAGTAGAGAAACCATTGCCCTAATATGAGAAAAAGATTGATGGGCAAAGAGAGTTAATTGAGGTGACCTTGAACATGTAATGTCCCTCAGATAAAGTATTTCTTCTTTCCATTGACTGGAATAGTATGTTTGGGCCTGATTAAAATGACCCTTACCCTTGTAGTATTGTATTTTGTAGCACGTGTAGTCGTTTTAGTTAGGGGGAAATCACAAGAACGACCTACATTTCTTTTGTTTAAATGTTGCTTGGTATTTTAATTTTTTTAGGTTATCTTTTCGTTATTTATTAACTCCAAACATTATTTTTCACCATCTTTTTCTTTCATTAGTAATCTTCTTTGTCATGTCGACATTCATTAACAATTTTTTTCTTTGATCAGTTGTTTGCTGATCCTGGTCTCCAACAATCCTATTTTTCGAATTGCAGTAGTCAGTAGTATCCTGTACGAAGAAAAGTATATCTCCCTAGAAATCGATCTTCTAATCACCACTGGTGTATTGATACCTTTAGTATCAGTGTTTTCCGTACTTGAGTCATGTCGTAAAGTATGATTATTTCCCTTTATTGTTAATCAATATTTTTTTTAACTGCCAGTTTGTCTAGTATACAATCAATTCCTTAGTCTTAGTTTATTATTTTCAGAAGTTAGGAATGTAAATCTCCTGCCTCTGATTCTTATTTTAATCTTATCTAAGTTATCTGTTATCTGCATCTCACTAGCTAATTTAGGAATCTTATGTGTTTCACTGCCGTGAGCCAAGATGCGTAAAATTTGTTGTTGTTGTGTCTCATTTCCCAATTCTGTATATCTATCTTTCTTTCCCCCCCCCCCCCTTCAGGAGGTAACTGCTTCTAATGTCGTCAACCTGTTATCAGATGTGACACATCATCTGTCATGGTGGGAAAACTGAAACACTTATTACCCGATTCTTATTCCCTTCTTCGATATGTTTGATTGCACCTTCATCCTTTGCATGTCCCGTACAAGTCGTCAATTTACAGGTCCATGGGAATTAACCGATATAGTGGTCTTATTATCTTCAAGCAATAATGCCAAGTCCTGCGTGACTTATTTTCCACGTTACTTATCTGGTCATTCAGTAATAAGTTTTCACTCGAAAGGTTAGCACCTGTCATCACACTCTTTTGTTCCTGTCCTAAGACAAAAGTCATCAATTTTATCAATATATGGAATGGGGGATCAGACATACCTAAATATTATTGTCTTCAAATGTTATACTCCCAATTTGCCATTTTTTCTAGTATCAATTCTTTGGGTGCTTTAAACCACTGTTTAAAGACAGAATTGCTTATATTGTTCCGCAGCATAAGTAGATGGAACCTAACTGTATACATCGAGTGAGAATTATCTCACATTTGAATGGACTCTGTTCTGCATGAGGCTGATCGGGCTCTTAAGTAGAACGCGTTCGACTGGAAGACTCTTATCTGATATAGTATGAGGAGAATCCGGGCTTCGAATGCTGGTATTAGACTTCCAGTATTGAGATATCTAATATTGGTGGCAATGGCGATGCTGAATAGCGGAGACGATAGAGGTATTGCGGGTTGTCCATGGAGTTCTATATGCGTGCGTGCGGCGATGTTTGTGACGGTGTTTGTACGCGCGTCTTTGATCAGAGCTGCGTGCGATATACGTGATATTATCATTATGCGGGGGAGGAAGTGTTTGTTCAATTGTTAGTTGTTGGTGGCGGGCCGGGGTCGGAGTGATGGAGGCGAACGTGGGATTGAGGATTGGGTTATGTCCATGTGTGGAGGTTCGTAACTAGGGTCCCTGGGAGGAGATGGGTGGTTTGGCTAGGCTCCAGCTTCCAATATTCTCATAATTTTCGAATTTTCATTATAGGTGTGGGGCTGGGGTGGACGGTGTTATGTGAGAACGTAGCCGGGCGCTCATGTTCGCGGAAAGGTCACTTAGTAGACTTTTCTCTTGACTGGCAATAATCTCCAAATAATTCTGTCGTCTCTGTGTTCTCATCTATTGGTTTATCGCTGGCTAAGCGTGGTCACATATCCTTTGCCGGGAGTGCGTTAGTGAGCCCGTTGTGTTGTTGCGTTTTGTTGATTAGTAAATCATTTGTGAGCGTGCCTAGTAGAGTAGCTATTAGTGCAATGTTATATTCATTATAAAACCTTGTTGGTCGTGTGACGTACCGTTCACGACAAAAAGTACGGCATCGAAAAAACAGGGCGTCCACCTGAGTATGGTTCTTCGTCTCGTGTCCCTATGCCGATAATCTTATGTGGTGGGACAGATTGAAAATTAACATCACCACAAAATCTAGAGCGAGATTCGGAATGACCCCGTACGTACTGATATAAATATTGGATCTAATTACCCAAATTGTCAGAGGTTGAAGCCCTTGAAAACCACCAATTCCTGACTTTCTTGGAGGAGTTCCCCCTGACTTTGACACTATGTGACGACGTAGGACGTTTTAAATCTTACTTTTATAACATTTCTGACCCAAATTTGTCTTGATCGCTCGTTTTGTTGTTTTGAGTATCCGCCCTGTTACCCTCGAAGACAAATTAGAGTAAGGTTCAGTGTAGTAGTTTGTGTAGTATGGCATTTTATTCTGTAAAATTTCTGGAACGTGTGAACTCGTGGTCAAAACAATGGCTAGCAATTTCCTCTTCCTGAATTACCCTTCTTGGGTATTTATTCTTTTTTATCTCAACAATTGAAACACTCCCAGATTTAGGCGTATGACTTTGAGAACTTAGGTGTACAAATCTGTACTTAAAAATGGAGATTAACACGAAGATTCCAAGGGCTTACTAGTCTACCATTGTCCCACCTCTCGTATATCTCTCATTTTACATCCACCAAAATATTCTGTTGTATTTTATTCGTCTAAATTCACGTAGTCCTCTTCTGTAGCTCCTTCCTTCTAATTTGCCTGACGTTCTTCTTCGTGAAAACCTCCAATACGACTTATTTCTGCTATCAACCTCGTGGCGGTCTGGGGTCAACTAAATCTCAAATTTATCGATAGCCGAATTTATCCTAATATATGATCTTAAATGGTAGCCATCCATACCAAAGTTTCCCGTCCGTTCACTTTAAGGTGTGCTCTAAGAGTTAACATGGTAAATTATTATATATCTATGAACTCTCGTATTCTATCAACTCATAGAGATGCAATAAAGTATGGTTAATCCTAATATAATCATACCAACAATATTCTAGTAAATTATTAGTTTATTAATTAATATGTGATCTATAATAATCAACAAGAAAATCTAGATAGGAGGTATTGTACTTATTGAACGTTTGAATAGTCAATATAAGAAATTGCAGATATCCCTGGGTACTGTGTATTTATAAGGTTTTTCACAGGAGAAAATTAATAATATTTGGATATGTAAAAATATTATATAGTACCCACTAATTTCTTTCATAAAGATATTTTAATCGAATAGTTAGTTTGAGGTAATAAGGTTTGCTGAAATTATAGGGTCATGCACTTAATATTAGTATTCTATAAATTATGTGGTATATCCCTAAATTTTATTAGGTTATTTAATTTTTTAATAGTTATTAATAGTTCACAACAGTAGTACTTGAGATAAAGTGGTACTAGGAGTTATATATTAAAGTATGTCCTCTAATATGTTATAAAGTGTTTTAATATTAATCAATTATATTTTATGCCATAATCATGGAGCTATAAAGTGCTTTGCCCATTTCTTGGACTACCACTGCAAATTGGTGCAAAGTCCCAATAATTCCTCTTTAAAACTCATAAAAAATTTAATTCATCTATTAATCTTACACTCTCTATTATTGAATATAATTATAGCATTATATTTAAAATTATATAATACGGATGTGATGTAGGACAAACAATACTATGTGTGTTAACCAAGGATTACAGAATCAGTGTAATTACCATACATCAAAGACATTTTCACAATTAAAACTGCATTAATTACATAAGGTTCGATAAACCGGAAGTGAGATATTTAAAGATGAACTGTAATAGAAAGTATAACCTGCGTACAACAACAATTAGTGGACGTATACAATTGACTCGTCGTTTTAACGGTTGTACAAAAAAACAATAAATTAGATATGAATGAATAGTAAGGTTTCAGAAAAAAAAACGATCGAAATAAGATGACAAAACATGATTACAGAAAAATGAATATAAATTGGAACGAAATACACTACATTATAAGCCTAATTTTAACATAGACTGGGACATCTAACATGCAATGTCAATTAATTGCAATTACGAACGAACGAAAATCCATTCGGAAGGTCGTCCGATGGGTTTCTTTTTTTCGTTTAAAGCAGTTATCTAACGGCCCTTCTCTTAAAGGAAAATTCAGAAATGTAATATCGGCCATCCTTAGAGCCATGTTTATTCATTCCAAATAGCCACCCATCCTTACCCACGTAATAAAGGACAACTTTCAACGGACAAACAAAAAAATACAGATATAACACATCGATATTTAATTAATAGTAGAGTGACACATGCCTTGACAAAAAGATTAAGGAGCTCAGTAATTGTGCTCATCAAATGGACAATCGTACTAAGTCTAAACTTATCTTTTAGTAGTGCTTCCGGCGATGTCCAAGTTCTGCAATCGGACTAGACTAGTGCCTAGTACTGTTTGGCCTCATGACTTGGATGTTTAACAGTAGTCTATTGTAATGGTCCTTCGTGATTTAAGCATATATTTATTCAAAAACTGAAGAAATGAAGTTGACGGTTGGTTCTTTTTTCGAAGCGCGGCTTCTACGCATGATGTAGTGGACCGTCAGATTTGGCATTATCGTAGTCATGTGTTTCAACGTTAGTATTATGCAAATCAATGGTGACTTGCTTGTAATCGTAAACAGTTGGCAACACACATGTAAAGAAAGAAAAAAATTTCCCCTTCTTCTTTCGTCCCGGCGATGAGCCTACCAGTTGTTTACTGGGGTTGTTTCCAGTGTGTTGCGAGAGGAGTTTTGCTTGTTGATAACAAGGGGTCCTTAATGATTATTGTTGCAGGACTTGTATTATACTGGCCTCTTCTTATTTACGTTTACTTCCATTTTTATAGCCTCTTGTCGTTTATCAGTCAATGATGGATATCGTGATATTGATGGGTAAATTTACTCGAAGGTGTGGATAGATAGAATAATTAGTCTAACTTCAGAAATTTAATCAAATTCAAACGTTTTCTTAGGACTTGATAAGTCATTTTCCTTGTAGTCCACGTACATTTATATATATCACTTCCATACACGTTAACAGTTACACATGGTCATCATGAAGAATTATACATAATACGTTGCAGTTCATACTTCTTATATAATTCCTTTACTAATCATGTCCTTGTGTCTCGTTAGAGCTTTGAATATATATTAGTCAGAACAGCATAACTATATGCACGCGAGTGGGTCGGTAATTCCAACGACCGACAGTGTGATTATGCGTTCTGGCAATAGTACAATCTTAAAACGGACTGTTAATTTCTTCTTGGACAAGGTTTAGTCCAATACTAACCTGTAACTTCATCTTTCTTCATCATCTCATTGGACCTGACCGATTTGTCCATTTATTTAATACAATATAATTGTGCGGCAATAAACAGCCCGACACTATAACCATTCCATGGACACGTTCTTCTCGGTTTCGACGGTCGTCTAGAGAAAGGGTCCCACCCGTCTCTTTGGTCACCGTTGCGTGACTAACTAAACGTTGAATCGTTTCCTCAGCGTTCACTAGGACGTAATAAATACTTTTACATTACACTGACACGTTGTAACCCATAAAATCGCATTATGCTGCTAACCTCTTAGCAGACCATGGCCAATTAATCTACCGTAACACATATAGATACTAACAAAAAACATACGATGATTGAGAAACATACAGAAAAATATTGCGATACAAACCATGATGGTAAAAAATTAACAACCACTGTGATGAGCAAAATAAATGAACTATTATAAATACAATTAAAATCGTGAATACCCTGGATAAGAAATACCGAAAACAAGAAATTGTATAATCCTTATTTTGGACGTTTTGTGCTGTTATGGAAGATGTTCATAAATTATTATTCACATGGGCAACGCTGGATATATATATAAATTACCAACTGATAAATAAATAAATAAAATAAACAATTGATGTGTAAGCAGAAACGTAAAAAGATGGTAGTCTACAATTTGATAACGTATACACACATGTGTGTTTCAGACGAAATTTATATTAAATAACGTTATCTAATCCAGGTTAAATAGTTGGAAACTAACACAATAGTTTCCAGGATTTTGGAAGTGAGCAGTGCATGACTTCTTCCTTCTTCTTTGATCCTTAGCCGCCGACCGTTCAAAGCAGTCAGTGGCCATCACGCTGGTGGTCCGTTTCTTGGTAGGGCAAACAGCAAATTAATTCATTTTTGCTCGGTCCGGTGGTCATCATCTTCGTACAGTGCCCCAACTCTGGTTCATTCTTTGCATCTCAGCCTCCACAGTCCTCCGCCAAGTTGTTTTTTGGTCGGCCTCTCTTTCGTTTTCCTTCAGGGGTCCATAGCATAGCTGTTCTTGTGATGGCATCGGGGTCTCTTCTGAGGACATGGCCAACCCAGCTCCAGCGTCTGCCAGCTATGATGGTGTGCATGTCCTCTTGCTTGCTCCGAGTAAGCAGATCTTGGTTGGTGATGGTATCGGCCAAAAGATTCGGTGAATTTTTCTTAGGCATGTTGTGTGAAAAGAGGACAATTTCGACATTTCCTTCTCTGTAACTCTCCAGCATTCCGCACCATAGAGAAGCACAGAAAGCACACAGCTCTGATATAGTCTTAATTTTGTGCTTGTGCTGTACTGAGAGGACTTCATGATCGTTGGTTTAGATTATAAAAAAGGCTGGTTCTTTGCTGTGCTTCATTCTGTTGTTGATGTCTTTGCCTGCTCCGCCGATCTGGCGTTAGAATGCATTTCCTAGGTTTGTGAAGGTGTCCTGTCTGTTCCAGTTAGCTGATTCCTTACTGCTATGGTCTCAGGGTTGCTCACCATTGAGCGCCCATGACCTCTTGACTTTCTTTAAATTGATGTTTCAAGCCCACCTGCTGGCTATTTTTATTAAGTCTAATCCGTTTTTTCTGGATGTGTTGATGTGAATATATACTAGTAGTGCAAAGTCATCTGCATATTCCAGATCTTCTAATGTAGAAAATTGTAGCCCATCTTATTCCTCTAGGACCTGCCTCCTATGTTTGTCCCTGGCGCATCACCCAGTCTATGGACTGTTTAAAAAATAGTGTAGCTGATATATGGGGCATCCCTGTCGTACTCCTGGTCCTCAACATCTAAGGTTTGGTTGCTATGCCCCAACGCTTACAAGTTAAAGTTGGCATAGCGGTTTTTTATGAGTTGACACTCTGCAAGCTTGGAATTCCATATGGCCTCAGTATGTAATCCTAAAACTTTTCCCTATGTATACTTGGTTCACAAGCCTTTTCAAAATCAACGAATATTAATGTACAGCAGTCTTTGCCATTCTGAGCATTGCTTTATAATGTTCCTGGGGGGTAAATATATGATCTACACATCTTCTGTTCTTTCTAAAGTCTTGCTTGTGCTTTTCCTCAGTTTGTGGTCTGCTGCTTTTAGAAAATCCGTCCTGTAATAATTATCCTGCGCGTATTAGTTTTGGCTGGTGAACATGAGAGAAGACGTGATTCCTCTCCAATTATTGCAAGTCTGCAAGATCCTCCTTTCTTGGGCAATTTTGACATTTATTCCTTTGTTTCCACTCCGTTGGTGTTGTTCCTGTTTCCCAGACTTGTGCAAATAGTGATTCTTATAGTTCTGCTGCTAGCTCAGGGTCCGTTTTAATAGCTTCTGCATTGTATGTTATCATGGCCAGGAGCTTTTTCCATTTTCTTTAACCCTTTGATGCTGTTACGATTTCATCTTTTCGTTGGAATGTCTGTATGAAGTCTAGATCGTTTTCAGCCTCAGGAACATTCAATTGTGTCTCTGGTGGTTCCTTGTTCAGAGTTTCTCTGAAGTGCTCTGCCCATCTTGTTTCCTGTCCCTCTGCTGTCGTGATGTGATTTTCTCTGAGCTTTATCTCTTACTAGTATGTAATATTGTTTGCACTCGCTTTCCACTTGATGATTTTAGTTATTTTGGTATACTGTGCTTTGTTCCTTCCCCTGATGATGCCTCTTTAGCATGTTTTGCATATCATTCTGAAAACAATGCTTTTTGTTTAGCTCGGGATTGGCGTTCTCAGATTCTTGTCATCTGACTGTTCTGTTCGCTATCTCTAGTTGCCCTGTCACCTTGAGCAAGATCTCTTAGTGTTCTTTCCGTTTTGCATTTCGTGGCTCAGCGCCTTATGGCGTTTTAATGTTCCTGGTGTTTATCCACGTCTGACTTTTCCAGTACTGGTTTCTCGCTATAAATGAGTTGGTGCTTTTTCTTATATATTGTTGGACTGGTCGCTTCTTGAATTTCTGGTCAATATGCATCAGTCCATTGCTATTCGTGACTTTTGGCAACATGATATTCAGCTTCTTCTACAATCAGCACAATAGCTTGAATCTGAAGCACAGTCCTTCATTTGCTGATGTCAACAGTTGCTGTGTCAGCCTTACAGTGGTCCAGCAGTTCGACTATTCCCAGTTTTGCTACTACTAAATGGTGATCACTGCCACAATCTGCACCTCTTCTTACCCTTCACATCTTGGAATGCATGTCCTCCATCTACCGTTAATCATGATTTTGCTTATCTGGTTTTCTGGTCACACGATTTCCAAGGTCTGGTGCTGACTCCCATGTATAATTATTGACTTGGATTTATCCTTATGTGGGGAAAGTGTTCCCTCCAATGACCAGTTTTTAATGCTACATGAAACTCATATCTTAATTTAATCACCATTGTTTCGGTTTGCTGTTCCGCTGCCTCGCATTTTCCCATTATTAGCATTCATGTATACATTGTCTCTGAGTGTTGTTTTATCCAACCCTTCCGGCAATATTGAGTCATCACCCATTAATATAATAGATTAAGATCTTATCTAAGGTTGATGTGTCTTACATTTCTATATCTGGTAGTTGTTCGATATAGAATTCATCCTTGACCTCTTCATCGCTGTCATTATGCGTTGGTGCGGTTCGGCAGTTGTATTACTTGTAGTGTTGCGTGAATCTCCCCTTCAAATCCGTTAACTTCTTATCAATTTTCTGTTCTTGTTGATGGGTTTCCATTTCCTAGTAATGTCCTTTTCTATTACCTTATCTGTAGAATAATTTGGCTACGCCTACCTTCATTTTTGTGCTGTCCATGTCTCTCTTCCAGAGTAAAGTACACTTGCTTTCTCTGGTTGCTGTTTTAACTTTCACCTGGGACCCATGTCCATACTGCTCTCGCTTTATACTCCGTTAGAATGTGTGTAATTCTATAGTTTCTCATTTCTGCGGTGATCCTTGTCTTTCAGTTTTACCACGTCTCTCGTAGCTCATATTGTCCTGACAGTTATCCAAAATCCTATTCCGATGTTCACTGTTTTGCGCCCGTCAGGACGTCCGTTTTCGTTGTCAGTGGCTTCCTTTCGGGCATTTTCACCACTGACACAGTCCTATACGAGCCCTCAGATCCGGATGTCCATCCGCAGCAAATTTTGTTTCATTGGTAGTGTTGGTCGTTATCCCAGCGTAACTTCAATTTCTTTTTACATAGGACAGGGGGGTCGCCTATGCTAAAACCCTACTGCGAAAAAATCTAATATTGGTATTCTTCATTTTTTTTGTTCATACCTCTTACTTTTTAACAAGAATGTTCTATATTATTGTCTTGAAGACTTCTGCTCAGTAATGTTCTTCTATTCTGAAATTGCTTGCCAGGCTGTATAGTGATGAGTGAGTCTTCTTATTACTGGGAATTTTCAATTCCTTAGATATTGACATTTTCTGGTGGAGTCTTTAGAACTCTTATATGCATGTCTTCCTTTAAGAGGTTTTATCCACTCTGCTTTCCTTTCATCTGTTATTAAATCTGTAATTAAGCTCTTAATCTCTGATTTACTCGTCCCTACATTTATTAGCTTTTTTCAGATCTACCTTTTCTGGGCCGTCTTTATCTGTCTTTCATTTCCTTTTTTGCCATCATTTGTAGGGTTATCCATGCAATTAAGACTGAACATCCCCTGAATATAAGTATGTAGTAGCAGAAATATCTCCATCTGCCTATATCAGGTCTATTTACATTTCTCGTAAGTCTTATGTGCTTTAATTGTTGGAAAGAGTGTCAAGTTTTAAATATGTTTGTTTTGTTGGGAGGGTTATAGAGATTTTTGTGTCTCAGCTCTTCTCCGTTGTATATGTTTTGGTCACATTTACATACTGTACCCTAGGGAATTCCAAAATAAGGTCTGATTGTAATGTGCTATCAACTCGGTTTTTTGTTTGTTGTTTGTTCAATAATGTTTTTTGGGCTTTCAATCCGCTTTATTTATTTTAATGCAGCATTATATTCTCGCTTTTATTCCAATATCTACCTATGAGGTTGAAGCATCTTTATCTCGTCTATTACAACTCTGCCTAGTGTAATCTTGTGGCAAAAGTAGACACCTTTGACAGACTACATCAGTCAATCTTGAGTTTTAGCCCTGTTGGACCACTACTGCAGAGCTAAGGCGAGACAACCCGTGTCACCAAGAAATCAGAGTTCGGCAGTATGGCAGATATTGTTAGTTTTTTTCCCATTAAGGGGCAGTAGTAGTAAATCCAAAAATAGAACAACTGAGTTCTAAAGATTGAAAGATTTTTTTGTGTGCTATTATTATTAAAAGGTAAAATTTGTTATAGACGAAGATTTACCTATCAATACAATCGATTTTTTATTAATTCGTCTTTTTTTCCATAGGTGAAATGAAGCATATTTGCAAATGCCTCCTTGCATTCATAGTGCCTTTGCAGCAGTAGGTTTTTTCGCTATTTTATTTAGTTGGAGGTTTTCAGCCCTATTCACGATAATGTAATCTCATAATCTTGGTCTGAGATAATCAAGTAATTCTATTATTTCGTTCTCTTCTCCGTGGAACTGGGAACTACCATAGGATTAAAATGTTTATAAACAGTTGTAACAATTAAAAATAGTTTATAAATTAGTTGCTAAAAAAAATTATAATTATTTGTCCAGCATTCGACACTTTTCCTACTTAACTAAAAAAAAAAATAATTTGAGGACGTATCTTATATATGTCAAATATTACAAAATAATTCCGTGTTACCATGTTAGTACAGTTATGTTTTTCCAATACGAGAAGCTGATGTATGTAACACGAACTGGACTTGGTATACAATTTGCGACGCTAGTGTTAATCGAAATATATGAGTTTTTTGAAGAGTACGCGTACTTTGAAAACTCTTCAAGGCGGGTCTTGAGGAACGAATGTACAACAAAACGAACGAGCAAACTTTATTTTCAACGGGTTAAGAAATGGAGTTGCGCAGTCCGTCTAACATTCTGCCCTTGGCAATTTATTTCAATTCTTCCGTTCTGTATCCTTTATTTCCTCATGTACTTTAGGTATAAATTTAAGGAATGCAACGTTTTTAAAAAGGCATCGAGATCACAGGATTGATTTACAAAATACTAATTCTCTACTGAATTTAATACCGACAATAGGTTTAACAGGGCGAGTCCTATATGATGGTTGCAGTGAAGACAAATATGATAATCTGATGATAAACGTAATGGAAAAAACCAGGGTTATCATCGTTAAATAAAGCAAAAGGAAATAAAATTTTAAAAAAAAGGACACACACCAAAAACGAATCAAACATAACAAAGAAATCCAAAATATCCATACAGTATATCAGGACAATAATTCAAAATATTATCAGATTAGGTTGACACATAATCAGAACTCGTGAAATGTTTTTGAACAGTCCTGTTATTGAATGAGCAAATGAGTGTGTTTCAGAGTGTGTGGAAGATTGGTATCAGAGAATGAGCGACGTTGAGTCCCATATCAGATACTGCCGTAGGCGTAAAATTGTTAGACCTTCTCTATAACCCAGGTCCAGCTTTGTGAGGCATAGGATTTTTGCGTGTTTTATAAAATAATCTGGAATATTTTAAATCATTTTCAGTACCGTTAACGTGCACAAAAAAAACATAGGTATTCAACAAACCTTAAAATTTCTTTTCTACTGTTTTCGGCCTGTGCTCAAGGTCTTTCTCTGTTACTTCATCAATTTTATTTCTGTCCCTCTCCAGCTCTTCTCCCGTGTATGTTTTGGTCTCCCTTTACATTCGTTTACGTAACGCTAGGGATTCCGAAATAAGGAGTGTATTGTAATGCTATCAACAGGTTTTTGTAATGTTGTTCCAACGATGTTTTCTAGGCTCTTCAATCCTCATTTATTTATTCTTTTGTTTGTTTTGTCCTGCCCTACCACAAACAAAAAATTAAAACCTTTACTCGCATGTGGTAAATTTGTTTTTCTTGTTTGTTTAGTTTACGTGAATGCGCCAATTTCTTGTCATTCTGTTCTTAGCGCCACACCGCCTATCCCTTTTAACCGCCATTGTAGCGTGTTAGTCAGGATCTAATACTAGTTGTCAACGATGCTGTAGTGGTCGAATCGAAGTAGTGGTAGTCGTCAAACCGTCGTTTTTCGTCGTAGTCGTTTCACCTACCAACACCAAAAATTACAAACCACCATCACCCATCAGCATGTAACCAAACACACATCATCATTTACCATTACCAATCTCGATATTATCAACCACCATCAACACCCAACATCAACCCACGCCACATCATGTATTTTCCATCCATCATAACAATTTAATCATTATCCGTCATCATCATATGGCACCTCCATCATTATATGATCACCTGTTATATCATTAATAATCATCCATAATAATCACCTCATAATCCCACACATCGGTCGTTCATCATCATAGGGTTGACGTAGTTTATCGTCACCACTATTGTCTCCATCATTCTTTGTCATTATCACCAGCCAGTGGCGGATCTACTATGATAACTAATGAAGCTTAAGCCTTCAGGGCCCCTAACCGAGGAAGGCGCCCCAAATGCGACTTTTGTCCAATGATTAAAAATGTTGGGTCTACTGTTATGAAATAGGGTTTATTAAAAAAAAAATTTAATATTAATAATATAGTGTAATTCAATACAAAAAAATATTAGTTTTAAATAAAATATTAAAAGGTTATTAAAGTTCATGTAGCAAGCCGTAGACGAAAAAAAAAAATAAGCTTTCTCAGAAAGTAGACTAAAATTTTTTTCCTTTCAAGATGCGACAATAGTGCACGATCAATTTGATTAATTTTTTTGTTTTATATATTTCAAACAATCCCAAAAGATTGTGAGTCAGTAGCACATATGCTGTAAAGTTGGAGTGTCACGGTTAAGTTCGGCGTGTTATACTGGTGGCTAAGGTAAGTGTTGTTCACCATTGTTAACTGAAGTGACAATGACCCTAGGGAGGCATTACTATGTTGTTCATCGAAAGTACTTTAACCTCTTTTGGGCCATTTATGAAAATTGTGTTGGTTTTATAAATTCGGGGTGGGGGGGGGGTGGGGGGAGGTGGACATGGGATGTATGAGGAGTGGTTTTGGGAAGGTGAAATTGTGGGCAAAAAATTTTTAGGGGGTGGTGTGGTCGTAGGGGTAGGTTGCAATTGGGGATCAATTCTCCATCAATGGTTGGGGGGGTTATGGGTGGGGGGGATAGGGGGGCATTATGTGCAGAGGGGGTTATCTGGTGGGGGTGGGAGTTATGTTCTGAAGTGGGTAACAGGGGGGGTAGACAGGTAATTATCACTTTTATTGTACTTCCCTGTGTTACATTTAATATTTAAACAGTAAATAGGCAGACAACAGTAATTTGTGCAACTTCATGAAGGTTTAAGTGTAATTTATACCAGAAAATGCCACTCATGACAATGAAAAATATAGTTACTGAAAAAAATAAAATTCTTCAGTCTCGTGACTCAATACACAGCTCCACTAAACTATGTTTCATGAAATACTTTGAAACAGTTTTGAATGTTTATTGAGGCACAAGTGTAGGTTACAACTTCTCACAGACAGTTCTGGAGTACCCCTTGCATTCCAGGAAGTTTGCATCTCCCGTTGTTGGTGACGGAATTGGGGCTGTGGCCAACATTGTCAGTTCTGACATGAAAAAGGAGTGGTTACATTTGCTGTTTGCCCTCTCTCTTTTTAGCCACCAGCTGTGTCTCAGTGCTACCTGATGGGCCTTCCCCTTTTATTATTTACATCTTTTTCCTGCTTTTAGGAGACACAAAGCAATCTGCAACTTGAAATCAACTAATGGTAGTCTGTCCTTTTTTTCCATACCATCCTTACACACATCTGAACAATAAGTTAGCCAAGCTTGCACCACAGAAACATCCAGGAAATGAAACAATATTCTGTGGTACCATTTCTTGGATCTAATAGGTATACGTATAGAGTGCCAGCAAGGAGTCCAGCAAAATCTACCCCTCCCATGAAACATGTTATATTCTTTCACAGCTGCAGGGCAAGAAATGTGTATTTCCTTCTTGGCTTTTCTGTCCCATCTTCTGACTACACATTCTGGTTCAACTGCTGCATAGGTGCTTAGCAGTGTGACTGCTTTATTGTCATACCATTTGATAGCTTTCAATGTGGCTCCGTTTGTTGCTGCAGTACAAACAACAGATGCCTCTCTTCCTTTCTTTTTCAGTTCCTTGTCGGAACACACATTACACTCTTTCAGCCTGTTTGCGCTGACAGTGCCAAGACATGCAATGCCTTGTTTCCAGAGGCATGCCTGCAATGCTCGCGAATTAAACCAGTTGTCAAAAATATACTTTATGCCACACATTTTTAGGGATACGTTGAAGAACTCTCATCACGATATTAGCTGATGCTCCTAAATCAGGTTGTGCACGACACACGTCACTTTCTCCAGTGTAAATTTCCAAATCAACAATCAAACCAGACATGCTTGAACAAACGAAGACTTTATAGCCCCACTTTTTGGGTTTCTTTGGGTTGTACTGACGCAGAGATGATTGACCTTTGAATGGGATAACTTGCTCATCAATGCTCAGCCTTTCTGCTGGTTTGATTGAATTGAATTTCACTTTCAGAGCGTCAACTAAAGGTCTTAATTTGAACAATTTGTCGCCTTCATTGTCTTGCTGCTTGTTGTTGTCATTGCAGTGAATGTTACTTTTGATTTCTTTAAAACTCTTGTTCGTCATTATTAGCAGCAACAAGTCCACAGCGCGTTGTAGAGTCCCAGTACAATTTACAACTGGGCATTCTAACAATACTCATCATCAACGCAATTCCAAAAAACTGTTCCAGTTCTGGCTGGCTCAATCTGAGAGGCTTCATGATGTTTTTCTGGATGCTGTACTTGTTTGATTCAGTGACCATATGTGCCATTGTATCATCATCAATGAATCTGCGGAAGTATTCTATTGGTTCTGAGGTAACTGATACGTGTGCCGAATCACCAGAGAAGGGCGGAGCTTCAGAAGATACATCTGAGGCTTCACGGTGTCTCCATAGCATCCGACGACGATCAAAGGTTACATCTGTGTCCTCCAGCTCTGATGCTGATGATTCTGAAAAAAAAGAAAAACAAAGAATATTAATTATCTGGCAACATAAACAATCATTTATTGGTATACTGGTGTACATGTTATTATTCTGATAATAGTAATAATGATAAAAAAATATTCTAATCCACATTATGGTATAAAGCGTTCCACAAGTAAGTCTCCGTCAGCCGATATTTAGTACCTGATGGACTAGGCTGAAAACTGTACATAGGTTTTGTACATGATGGACAAGGCTACAACATGCAGTCTGAAATAAAAGTGGCCACATTAAAAAAAAAACATCAATTAAATTCAACAAACCTGAATCGGTTGTGTCCGAGGAAAGGGCACGGGTTGCCAGTGAAATCCAGGATGTCTTCAGCTCACTGTATGCAGCTGATCACTATCGCTAGAAGCCTCAGGTATTGGTCTCTATAGATATTGTAGTTCTTTTGGCCTGTAAAACTTTTGAGGGGATCCATTGTGTGTTTATACTGTAAAAAAAAATTAATAAAAAATGACAGCACATATACATATTTGTAATTTCAAAAAGTTTTTAATCACACACAAATTGTTTAATCTCATCTGATGTGTACATTTTGTTTTGATGATTATGGCATATTTTAGTTGGTTAATCTTGTGTAAGTTGGAAGGGATGGGGTCTAAAAAGTCTAAGTCTTGGTGAAGTTAACAATATGTTTTATTCATTTACAATATTATTAGTAATTTATACTGGTAATTGCTCATATACTATTTACATTGGACCTTTTTAGGTACATAGTTGAAATTGCAACTATACACTTTATTTTTAAATGATGAAGTTTCATCAATTATAATTAGAGATAATAAAATACGTAATGTTGTTGATTACAGAGAAAATATAACATTAAATATCAATAATTAGGTAAAAAGCAACTGTTGCCAATTGAGGCAAAACATGAAGTGGTTTTTATTCCTTTAATCGACTTTTGTTGCCAAATGGCAACATACCTAAAATGTTAAAATAAGAGTAACTTATTTTATCTTATTTTAAATTATTAAAGCATTTGTTAAAAGATAAGTGGTTTATGTTATCAACAAATTTTTTTATACACGTTTTCATTTAAGGAATTTTACAAAATCAAATGTGAAGTAAGCTAAAACTAGGCTCTCAATTTCGATCTCTGCAAAACAGCTACCATGACTTGACAAAAGAGGTGCGTGTAAAAGAAAAAAAATGTATTCTCTCGACATTTCTGAGTTATACCGGTATATTTACTAAATTGGGTATGCTTTTTATATGCATAAAAACAATATACTACATAAATAAAATTATTAATTTTTGAACGGAGGATTGTGAATTAGATGACTTCTCTTTTTATAAACGGTATGTTGCAACCAACTGGCAACATGGCCTCATAATTCTAGAGGGTTAAGTGGATACCTAAATTTACGCAAACTCAAGGAAAAAAAAAAAGCGATCTGACGAAATCTCTTAAATCTCCAATATCTAAACAAAACTATTTTGCAATGTAAAAGTTTGTCATTATCACCTACAACATTGAAAACAAGCCAAAGCAAATCACCATCTGTTCACTTACTGATAGTGCACAAACTGTGAGAGAGCTCTTTTAGCAAGTAACTTACAACCCACTGTTGACGGCTTTGATTTCACAGATGGTCGATCATAGTGCGTCTTACAGGTAAAGTACCGCGGAACAAGCATGAGGGGACTGAGCACGAATTATGATAACTGGAAGTGCGAAATTCAGTGATTTCTAAAGATTGTACTGGTGGACTTAGGGAAAACTGGACCTTAACAGTTGATAATGTTTATTTACAGAATTGTTTAATGAATGAGCATTCTGTTGCTTTTCATAATAATAAAACAGATGATTGTATATTTGCCCCAATCATGAGCAAGGGTTAGCAAGGAGCATATGCTACGTAGAGGTGGGTCGTTTTCCTACACTCGAATTATTTTGATAAATAGGGCAGACTGTGATTGAGATACTGGTTTAGGCTTAATCTAAGAGCAAATGGCTAGTGTATATACTGTTTTTGTTTGCAAAACTCTTTTCTAAATGCCAAAATCAATCCTTAAAACAGGTGGGTGGTTTTCTGACTGGATGAATGTACTCCAAACTCTCGAGGAAATCATGAAGACAGCATTGGAAAGCTCATAATGTGGGCGATTTTTGTGTTGGAATAGCCAAGAAAAAGTCAAATATAAATTCTGTGGAGATCAGCAACTTGAAGGAACAGGATGGTCAAAACCATAACAGTACTATTTTGAAGTAGTACTGAAAAGAGTGTTGTTAGCTTGTTTATAAAGTTTTTAAGTGAAAGAGGTTTGGCTTTAGAGGTCATGATGGAGGAAGTGGGTTTAGAGCATCCAAATAATGGAAACTTTCATGGGGGCCTGTCCCAGATATAAGTTGATGGTTTGACACTCCAATCAATTGCCTTTGGGAATGAGAATCCAATTGTCGCATAAGGAAGGATTTGTATAACGTACACAGAAGATGTGTAGAAAAGCACTTTCGACCTTTTATCACTAGTTTTTCTCAGTATGTGAGCATTGTGTTGCAGGGGAAAGAGTTATCACAGAAAAGGCACAGGTTTTGGTTGTCAGTGAATTTTCTTACCCTTTTTGATACAACACTCTTGTATTTTTTCTGAGCGACGATATCTTTCTTACTCTAAATCGTTTGAAGATGAACTAATCAGTAACAAATACAACAGTTCATTCTTTTCTTCACTCAGTTACTTTTCTTATCATATAGGACGGTGGTTTGAAGTCTTGGGTCTGGTTGACTAAGTTGCTGTGATATCTGATCCTTTCACGGGCTAGACACCACCCACCGACTTCTGCACGGCTATTTTTTAGGTCTGGTGGGTTTGACTTACCACTTCTTTCTGAGGGCACCACACTCGTATCACACCATTCTGGCCTGGCCACCCCACTCCACAAGCTTTTTTTTTCCAGGACCACCTATCGTGGAGGAGGTACAGGGGTGGAGCGGTCTTGACAGATAATTAGGTTCGCTGGTCAACTGAGACAGGCAGTACAAGATTATGAGTCGATGGCATACAACGGAGCTGAGCTTCTAAGTGCAGGTAGAGAACAAAGTAATAGCATGGAAGTATTACACTTGGAGGGTTGAGTAGGTTTTTTAGGAACACAGACAGCATAAACCGCATAATAAGTCAAAACTTCCGAATGATGGTGAGTTACAGGAATGTACATAATTACTTTAATTACATGAATGAAAAATAAAAACATTGTTGACCAGGTACTTTGAAAAAAAAAAAATATCTACCCATGAAATTTAGAACTATGGAAGCTGAGTGTCTTATGGATTCAGATAAAAACATTACAACACCAAGGACGGGGGGCTATGATTTCTCGCATCACTAAGCACGGAAAGTTTATTCCTATAGGACCGCTATTTCTTGAACCAAAAATGTGAAATTGCTGATTTTGCCCAACTGCCCTGCCACAATTTTAAGTTGTACGATATTATCTGACTGGACTTCTCGCCTGGGCTGAAGACACCATCTACAGTAACGTAGAGAGCCCATTAGCACCCAACTGAGAATTGGAAATTTGACAGTGCAGCTTGACTATACTACAGGTAACACAAGAGATATCGACATAGGCTGTTCTGTTTCATACCTGGGGTTGTGAAGTTGAAATGGATACACATGTTGCCAGTAAGTGGCTGACGAGGGGTTGTTACTTGTGTACGAGTTTGAAGGCTAGCTTTCAATTCTGTAAACTAGACTGCAGGGGTTTGCAATGACCCTAGTGATGGTAGACATCCACCGCTAGGTTTTAGACACGTAAGCACTTTAGTTCTCACCTTTATTTCTGCCATATGCCATAGTAGCAACCCTAGTGCGGACTCACTCACTTATCATCCGGGCATACAAATTAGCATCGCAAATCATAATGCCTAGTAGAAACTGGGCTCTCGGACTTTCGGCAACACTGAATGACCTCGCCTGATGGAAACCACATACAACCCGCCAGGCAATCCTACATCTTCTGTTTGTTTTTACAGATTATTATTAACTGCACACACCCCCCCCCCCCATTTCGTAGTTTCCCACACATGGTGCCCCACAATTTATTTACCCCAACCCATACTCACACAAACTTCTTAACAGAACGACATGGTCCCTATGACCTCTTACACACTACCTCCACTCCCTAGCCCTCACACCATACTACCCCCCAAACAGGTGGGTCACTTCAGTCAGCCTATTCTTATAAGCTTTCGCACATGGCCTATCTGGTCCATCCGTTGGAATGCACTGGAAGACCGACACCACCCACTCCCACCACATCTGAAACCATTCCTGGTTCTTCTCTCGTTCACCCCACGCTTTCTAAATATTTCTCATTCTACTATCCATATTTTTGTACTTTTCAGATATCATCCTGAGGAAAAGCTTGAGGTCCACTCTACACTGGCATATCTACCAATACCTAAACAACATTCACCATACAAAATGCTATCATTAATGTACAAGAACTAAAACTCTACCTATGATTTAGTCTCACTACTTCAATTCCCAAGAGGTCCTTTATTAATCCTGGTTACTAATCCAACAAACTATCTAGATTAAGCGACTCTGACAAGCCTCAGCTCCTTCCAGACGCCGGGCCAGCACCAAGGCAAACAATGTATTATCAACTAGATTTGTAAACACCGTTTACTAACAGTACACATCTACCCTCCACAACCAACCCACCCCAAACTAACCACACCCCCCACCAACACACACCACCCTAAGGACAACAAGTATGGGTGAACTATAAAGCTGACCACTTCCCATAAATAGCCTCCGCAACTCACCAACATACTACTCGGACGTTTCCGTGCATCTAATCATTAATGATGCGGTCTCGGATATAAGGGACCAACCCACCCACCTAATATATCTGGTCCTTACACAGGTACAAAATGTACCTATGTCACCATATATACGGCCATGGGACTTTTGTGTTGTGGGGAATTGTTCTGGTATATGGGTATCTGGGCAGATGTGGGTGGAACTCATTCGGGGGGGTGGGCTGAGGGGATGATTATGGCTAGCTTCATACAGTTTCCATGTAAATCTGGCCGAAGATGGGTACATTGCCTATTGAAATTCGGATAGGGCTCCCATTACAAGTTGGCCTAACCACTACTTGCGTTCTTGTGGGGAATTGGGGGTACTAATGTTCGTGGGTGTCCTGCACATCTTGATCCAAACTTATAGATGAAACCCACCACTAAAGCTCACACCCTCGAAAGCCTACTGTTACACCTCCTGGGTATCCTTTACCCACTCGCAAACATATTTAAACAAGACTAAGCAGACCGTTTCAGCTAAATATCTTATTCCTTGAATGTCCCATCGACCTTATGCAATAGGAATTTATAAGGCAGCTTGCATCGTACCTTCTTGCTTTCGGTCAGGCGTCCTGGGATATCTGGGTGATTGCGTAACAGCTCGTTGGGTTTAATGTGCTCCGTAAACTTGGTGACAAAACACCTAGACCTCATACTCCAATATTGCTGGTCCTTACAATCGACGAATGTATATAGGAATGGTATAAGCACAACTGCGGTACCATCTTGTTAGGCTCCTAACATTGGGTGTAAATGATATAGGAACAATATAAGCCGATAGGATTGCACAATAGTCATCGGACTAAGCACTAAGTGTTCTGTGTGATGGTGATTTGCTCTTCAAAGTCTAGTCTGATGCCTTGTGGCTTAACGCATTTCGAGACATGTGAGCTTGGCTGGTCGGGTGACGGTGCGTGGTGACGAGTGGATGGTGCTCCCCACCAATGCGCCACCAACTGGGATTGAGAGTGGAGCTGGATACAAAGGTAAACTTGGCGTTCTGTGAATAAGTTCTTATTTAATACTTGACGGCAATGCTTGATTAGCCTAGTTACGTTTTCATCAGGATTGGGCGGGGTCCTGGATTGGGGGCACTTGCCCCACAGGAGCGTGGCTCAGAATTGCTGTGACCACGGCTGGTCTGAAATGTGATGGCTTGGATCGCTACACATCGGCAAGCTACTATCGTAAGGCAATGATGGATTACAACACAATTTAGTGTAATCGAGTGGTTATCCAGTTCAAAGACACATTTGACATATAAGATCATCACCAGAACACACAGATCTGAAAACAGACATCACTGTAAAATGCAATCAAGATGTCAGAAGCACTTCAGTTATTTGGTAGCAACCATCCTATATTTGGCGAAGTTCACCCAACCTATTTACTTCTGCGCTTAAGCTTTGGATTGGCGTCGGAATGACTTAGGAAATAGTATGGGACTTGACATAAACTAATGATTCTGGTACCTTATTCCATCTTGACGAATGTAATCTGAACAATATAAAATAAAATAAAAAAATTTGTGTACCTTGATCGTGAATAGTGTATTTAAATTTGGAGCAATATGTGTGTCGTCTAACGCTAATATTTATTGCTCGGTAAGCTTCGATAGACAGATGGTATCTTGTTCCAATATGGCTTGTAAGAAAAAAACACATTAACTGGGAGTCTGGTTGATGAACATGAAGCTGTCTGGTACATTCTTTAACTGGTAACCATTCTGAGCAGCATACATGGCTTACGTTAGAGCAGGTGGCGTTAATAGAGACCAAAAGGCTATGATTTACCTTTGGAAAGCTAAACCCCTAGGTGTTGTTTTAGAGGTGAAATGGTTTTGGGAGATGGTATCAGGGGTAGCGGGGAAGGAAAGTGATTTGTATATTATATTGGGGTGGTATTGTTTGTCTGGTATTGTCCTTCAAAGGGTTGAATTTTGTATGATGGAGTTGGTTCAATTTGGTTGATGATTTTAAGGGCCACTAATGACTTGGTTCGACTTGGGGTATTTGGGTATTTGAGTAGATCTTGGCCTTGGTTGGCCCCTATTAAACTAAATGTTATATTGTAAATTTGTGAGAAGGGATTATGATGTGCGTGGGTTTATTGGTGTCGGACAAAATTGTTGGTTGTGGTTTGGGAAATAAATTGGGTTGGTGAGCGTGATAGGATTCTAATATTTATTGTTGTGGGTTGGGTGTGGATTACTATTTGTGTGTTGTGTGGATCTACTAATATGTGGTGTTGTTGTGGATCTACTATATGTGTGGTTGTTGTGGATCTACTATATGTGTTTGTTGTGGATCTATCTATATGTGTGTTCGTTGTGGATTACTATAAGCTAGAACTCAGGTCTCCATGTCCATTTATCTCTTAATAAATTTGCTTTCCCTTCTCACAATTTTTTTTTGTTTTTTTTTTAATTAAAAAGGGGCCATCTGGGGTTCATGCTTAAGGGGACCCCAAAATGTAGATCTCCGCCCCTGGCACCAGCCCTTAAGACTTGAATATATAAACATGATCAAATAAAAATTCACTTCCTAAAGCAAAATCATGCATCCAGACGCTATGCTAACTTCATAACTTTCCATTCATTTTTTATAATTGTAATTGTACTCCCGAGCACTTCATTCTTTATTCAATCAAACTTGTTGATTATTTAATTAATACCAGGCTCCAATTGAACAGAAATGTTGTTAATGTTTTACAAACCTCGAATGCCGCAATAGTTACAACTTTTGCTTCAATTTGATGGACGTCTATTCAAAAAGGGGTCCTCAAAGTGAAATTTCTGCATGGTATTAAAAAGTTTCAGTTTAATCCGTAGGGGGGGAGTTGTTTATACCGTCGATTAGCCGATGGTGGATATTGCACTAGAACTCCCACAATAAGTCCAGCGCAACATATGACCTTATACAAGCTTACTTGCTGTCTTGTAGACTGGGTGATTTGGACAACCATTAATGTCTTTCAGGTGCATGTCTGCAAGTAAAAATGTCCGCAGACGTTGGTAATTTATCTCCCGTCCTTGTGCAAACTGTATTTGGTTACTTATCGCAGTAATTCTTCGTTTTTTGTGAACTCTTATAGCGTTAAACAGTAATTAACTGTTTGAATCACAATTTGCCATTATTCAGCGCTAAAATAACCTAAGGACTGTAATTATTAAGTCGCCACGTTGTTGACATCCGACGCTGCCCAATCATATTTTGTATACAACTTTTAGACTGTCGGTCAATATTTCACTGGCCTGGTCTACATCTCCTCAGCATGGATGCATGGTAAACAGTATCCAAGAACGAAAAATCTTCGAAGAACGGAGAAGAATTGCAAAACAATGACTCAAAACAACAGTACAGCCGGAGAGGAAAAGAAGCGAACCCAGTTATTTGACAGTGCAAGAGAGACATGAGGGCTCTGGACAAAAATCCATCAACTGGTTATGTGAGGTTGAGCTGCTGACCGCACCACAATGGCGATTTCTCTCACTTTTCTGAGTTATCTACGGACGCCACCTCACGACTGGTGCGAAAAGAAGCTCTCAGGCAAGCTAGAAGGAGAGGAGGAAAACGTTGAAATAGGTTCGCCAGGTAAATAATAAGCAGTGAGGGCTGTTGAATCTGAAGGCGCACATTACCATAGTCAGTTGTGAACTGAAGGGGCTATTATTATTTGTGATTATACAATAGGAAGTTTGGAGGCTTCTTCAGCAATTTAATAATAACCGTGTTTCCGGCAGTGAAAATTGTGCGGTATGGTTAACACGTTTAACGGTGACGACGGTTATTTAAAAATAGTGAAGATGACTGTGACAAGAAGGGAGAAAAGAATAGTAATGCTGTAACTTAACAAGCGGTTAAGGAAATTAAGAATTTCAGTGTCATCACTAACGAAACTGATTTAAGTAACACAATTGGCCCAGGTGTCACCTTTGCCACACTAACATACTTAAGCATTTATGAATCGTTGCGTACTGGGAAAACACTTCAAGACGCAATTAAGGAACGAACGAACGAACAAACTTGATTTTCAAAGGGTTAAGAATTCCGAACCCCAACAAGAAGAAATTTTAATTGATAAAAATCTTCAAAAAACACCATGAGCTGATGTCACGTGACAGAAAAACAAACCACACGTTTGTTGAAGGAATATGCTCTTTAAGGAGCTGAAATGTGATGATGATGATAATGATGATGACGATGATGATGATGATGAGATAACCCTTAGAGGGCCTGCTGGGTAGACAAGGTAATGATGAACTATGAGAACAACAATAATACCAGGTAATATGTTAGGTCATGAATATTTTATAACAGTTATATTTGTAATGATGTTGATGGAAATGTGAATCGAATTATAAAAGAAGAAATTGCTGAAGAGCTGATGAAAATTGTGATGACTATTGATAATAGTTATGACTTTGTGAATGTGTTATAGATTAGGAATTTGAAAATACCATTCATTTATTCAATACCCTTTAGCTCTCAAAGAAGTACAGTCCTTCAACAAACACATCAAAGTCCACTTGTCCTGCACAATCTGCTAAGAAATTATTTAATGGTTTCTTTTTCCCATCAAGCGTGTCTCTCATACTCTCCCCCTTGTATTTTTTGTGTCTACATATGCCTCTCTTATCATGTGGACTCAATAATGTCGACGGTCTTGTATTGCTATCAACAGATTTAGTCTCCGGATGTCACCTTCATAGTTTTTCTGCCACCTTCGCAGTCTTTTCTTGTTTCTTTAGCGCAAAAACGTTCCAGATGCCAAATTAAAATATACAATGTTGCTGGCACAGATTCAAGTGTATGCGTTTAAAGAAATGGATTCCAAGAAAGAAGATACGTTAAACTAGCAAAGTTAAGGCATTAAAAGATGAGTGGCAAAAAAAAGCCTAAAATTGAGTACCTAAAAAACTAACAACTAAATAGAATAGTATAGGTAGATTCAAAGAAATAGACGAAATAAATAAGAATGAAATAACAATACTATTGTCTGTGGCCACGAGAATTACTCACCTCATTCTGAGTAAACCCTTGCTCTTAACATATCTTGCCATTATCCTTGTCATTAGGAAGAAAGGCAAACTTGACCGCATTGAAGTAGCTCCCACTGGACTGCAGCCTGACAGCAGAACTGGCACACCCTAGATAGAAAGTCCTTGGGGCTGAACATGACATGAACATATGAAAGGTAATACAGCTTGCGAGCAAGCATATAAAAATATAAGCAAATAGAGAGGTTGCTGAACATGTAGATAATCATAAAATAACAAAAAGTGTCAAGGAATGTTTCAAGTACGTCAGTACAAATAAAACTGTTGCTTACAGGTTTTGATCCGTACAGAGTTGCGAAATACTGACTGATTGTTATGATGAATAAGCACTGAGTGAATTTATAGAATGTTCCATTGTCTCCCTGACGAGCCCCCATAATCATATTTATCTTTGGGAGAATATATTTTCAGCTTCTGATACAGCATTAAGGTTCACAAATTCTCATATGCATAAATCCCCTGTGAACATTGGACTAAAGTCTCCAATAATCTTATATTACACGATCATATTACATACAAAAATACTGGCATATATATATATATAATAAATATATTCAATATCATTAGCTCCCCAAGGAGCAATCAATAAGCCTTTAGCTTCAAGGCCTTCAACACATGCCAAGTCTTCCTATCCCGTGCCATCCGCTCAAGTTCTTTCCATATTTTCCTCATCACCCTCACCTCTGTATCCAGCTCACCTCTCCATGTGCCTTTGGTCTACCTCCGCCTCCCCTTCCCTGTGGACTCCAGAACAAGGACTGCCTTGCAATACTATCAACAGGTTTCCTCAATGTGTGTCCCATCCATCGCCAGCGTCCTCTTCTCAACTCTTGTTCCACTGGCACTTGTCTGGTTCTTGTCATCAGTTCCACATTTGTCAGAGCCATACAATAGGACTGACTTGACTTTGAGTTGAAGATTCTTATTTTCGTGTTGGACTTAATTTCCCTTGTTCTCTATATGTTTCTCAATGCAATGAAAGCTCCTCTTGCTTTTTGTATTCTTATTTTGATATCATTGTCTCTCCATTCAACTTTGTCTAAATTACTACCAAGATATGTGTGCGATTCTACATCCTTTAGTGGTTTCTTCAAGTTCAATCGTGTTATCATTCCCTGCATTTATTCTAATAATCTGTCTTTTCTCTGTGTATTTTCAGGCCCACTTGTTGTGACCTCTCATAGAGAATTTTTATTTTCTCTTGCATCTGATTATGGTTGTGGGACAGAAGAGCCAAGTTATCTGCAAAATCCAGATCATCAAGCTGTTTAGTCATATTCCACTGGATTCTATTTCTGTTGTGTGATATCAATGTTTTCATAACCCAATCTATCGCTAGTGTGATGGGGCCATAAAAATACCCCAGAGGCCACCTCTAGTTCATGTCATATTTATGTGTTTAACGCCCATATATTTTTTATGTGCGCGCTCCAACGAGTACGCCAGCCCAGGTGACTGTGTGAGGGCCACAATAAAGCCCCAGCCCACGTGACTGCGCCAGTCCTCTTCGCTGGCGTGTGAAAAGTCTGACGCAGGAGAAGCGGTCAGTTTGGTGAGATTCGCAGTAGACGCAAGATGTGAGACAACCAGAGTAAGCAGAAGTTTGCATAGGGTATGAGAACACGTTTGATTTTAAGGTAGATTAGATTATTGCCTAGTGAAATTACCATTATTTCCCTGTAGCTTTAGAATTATATTCATCGTGAGTCTGTTCTAATGTTGGAGAAAATGGATATCTGTGTTTCCGAAGGAGATTTCTTTTAGGACATTATAATTAGTTTTAAAGTTATAGATGAGTGAAAATAATGTGTGGATTGATTTTACTAGTGTTAAGTCCCAGAAAGAGAGTTAGTACATATTAAATCTGTGCCAAAATGGCAGCCGGCAGCACACGTGTTAAATGTGCATAAAGATGGCACCAGTGAGTCTGCATTAACGCTCTTAGTTACCACGTGCTATAGCACTAATGATGTTAAGTTATTTATTATTTGAGAGAGCAGTGGGCTTATTATAGCGTTTGTTAGCTTTGTTAGTAAAGAGTTATTTTATTTTATTCTTTACTGCGAAGGTAATTTAGTTAGTGTATTTCACGATAATTGATTATAATTCTACTGTATATTTTTAGGGGGTTAGAACTGTTTATTATTTGGTATTGGATGAAAATTGGGTTTATTATAAGAGATGCTATTTTAGTAGCACACTATTAGTATAATTTTCTCTATTCATGCCAAGATAGTTTATTATAGTGGAACTCGAAGTAAGTTAACGAATAATTTTATGGTGTTACTTTGAGATTAGTTTAATTACATCTGTTGAGTACACAGCTTTGTGGTGCTAAATGCCCTTTGAGAAGATGAATCTAGCTTTATGTAATAAGATTTCTTGTGCGCGTAATGCCACCCCTTTGTAAGCAAGGCACTTGGAGACATAGGCGTTTCTCTGTTTGCTCTTTGCAAAGAATGGAGACACCAGTGCGGCTGGGTCCAATAGAAGCCTGTTCGAAGCATTCATATGCTGTGGCAGTGGTTTGTTTCTGTAACAATGGATTTCATATGATGAGATTCCCAATCTCATCAGTCGACATTGTCGTGAAACGAGTTGTGTAAACCCACTACTTTGTTAAATCCCTATGTTGAGAGCTCAGCCAATCAACGAGCAACGTTCACCAGTTTCTGAGACAGAATAAATTACAAGAAGTTACGCCAGGAAAAAACTTAAGCCCTGGTTTTTTTTGGATGTGGGTCGCGGCCATCTTGTTCACGCAATATGGTGGAAGAAAACTGAATAAAATTAGACTGTACGAGGCATGAGACGAAACTGGAGACAACCAATCAGCTTGCCCCGCCAGGAACCAACCAAACGCTTTCTATAACCAGTAGAAGTTACTTTACCTGCCTATATAATCGGGCGAGATTTTATGCTAAAGCACGCAACACTGACACGAAGCCAGAGAGAGAGACGACCGACTATGTGAGAGGAGCTGTCAACCTTGATTTATTGCTTACCTGGGTGCATTGACCTGCAGCCTGCTTCGCTAGTCGAGTCAAACCCTGGCCTGTTTGAATCTTAGAGGGTAAATATATTTACGATAAACTGGTAAGAAAATAGGCCTACAGCAGATACACCAGTATGTATATATTTTATATAAATTGTTTCAATATGAGCGTATCAGGTTACTGATTGTATCTTGGGGGAATTATGTATAATGATTGTATTTCCTGATATGTATTGATGAAGACGAAGACTAATAGGAGTCAAACTTCAACCTATTGTCCCCTATAACTTCAATCTATTATCTCAGACCAACTGCAATATAACCAAAACAGTCCTTGTTAGGACTCAATCTATTGTCTCCTATAACTCAATCTATTGTTTCCTATAACTTCACTCTATTATCTCAGACCAACTAAAATATAACCAAAACAGTCCTTGTTAGGACTCAATCTATTGTCTCCTATAACTCGATATATTGTCTCACATACTTCAGTCTATTCAGATTACTCCCACCTGAAATATAACCAAACAGTCCTCCTCTCATATACTCCTATCATAAGAACATAACAATATTGTTAGGATATATGTTACTAGCTAGTATAGCACTTGTCAGAGAGGGCCTGGTATATTATAGGGGGGAAAGAAATGGTTGTATCACACCTAGGTGTACATATTATTGGATGTATTCCTGTATTGAATTTATATTATTGGATGTATTCCTGTATTGAATATATATTATTGGACGTATTCATGTATTGAATTTATATTATTGAATGTATCCATGTATTAGTTTATCAGAAAGAATGTTTTGCAAGTAGACACCTGTCTTGTCTCGCTATTGCTAAATCATACTGAGCCATGTTGTCATTCATCCTACATGCAGACACCTGAGACACGCTCATTTCACCCACACTAGAAATAGCTGAGCTTGAGGACAGAAATTAGCCCCTATTTTTCCTTGTTACAGGTTTTATTCGTGTCATCAAACCTGAGGTCACATGTCGTGTCAATCCAGCTGCCTGGAACGTCGCAGGAGCACAGTGATTGTACAGGATCAACCTCTTTAGTCCCCCTCAGTCTTGGGTGGGCCAACGAAACGACCATCAGCGAGTGGTGTGTGCGAGAAACTAAGAAGGACATAACTTTTGAGAGATGAGCACACAGTCGTACCATTTCCGTCGGCAACTGTGAGCATTTAAGTCAATGAAGAAAACGTGAATTAGCATAGCAAGAGGCAACAATAAGATCATAGCTGATACATTATATATATATATATATATATATATATATATATATATATATATATATATATATATATATATATCTGCTTACTCGTAGCAAGCAAGAGGACATGCACACCATCATAGCTGGCAGACGCTGGAGCTGGGTTGGTCATGTCCTCAGAAGAGACCCCGATGCCATTACAAGAACAGCTATGTTTTGGACCCCTGAAGGAAAGCGAAAGAGAGGCCGACCAAAAACAACTTGGCGGAGGACTGTGGAGGCTGAGATGCAAAGAATGAACCAGAGTTGGGGCACTGTACGAAGGATGGCCACCGACCGTGCAAAGGGGAATCAATTTGTTGTTGCCCTACAAGACGCCACTAGACGTGATGGCCACTGACTAATTTGACGGTCGGTGGTTAAGGATCGAAGAAGAAGAATATATATATATATGTAATTAACCGCACAGCTGATACATTTACTATAATTGAGTAACAGCACAGCTGATATAATTTTTGTTCCTGTAATTGGAAGACTTTTAATTTCTTCTTCTTCTTCTTTCGTTCGCTTGAACTATATTGTCTATATCTGCAATGTTGTTTCTTGTATAAACTTCACTGTTTTTTTTAGTTCATACAGAGGTCAATATAGTTTTGCTTCCAGTGTTGTTTCTCTGGGCCAGTGGGTTTGCCTCAATATATCATATTCGGGGAAATCTTGAAGTACGTGCTCCGCAGTCTGGGGTGCCTGTCCACATGTACACATGGCTGAATTGCCAATCTTAAATTTTGTATGTATGTGGCTGTGAAGGCGGTTGTGTCCTGTTCTGAGGCGCAGAATGACTATTTGTTCTGATCTGGTTATAGCTTGGTAGTCATCCTGCGTTAGTGTTGGTGGCTTTCTGATAGATTGGATCATTTTTTTCTTCTGATGGTATGTAACTGGTACATCCGGTTGCTCGTCTGCAGCACCTTCTTTATCCAGTCCATCTGCTCTCTCGTTTCCTGGTATTCCACAATGAGACGGTATCCACTGCATGGTGACCCTGCGCTGGTTGCACAGATCAGAAAGTAGGGCTTGTATGCCTGGCAATTTTCTGGACTGAAGGGCTTGGAGTGCTGATCTTGCATCTGTCAGGAATACTACAGGCTGTGGACCGAGATTGGTGTTCAATAGTTTCTCAGTTGCCACCTTGATTGCCTGGACTTCTGCATCATAGTTGTTACAGAATTTCCCCGTTGGTACTCTGACAGTATCCCTAGTGTTGTTTGGGTATTCTATGTACACTCCTGCTCCTCCATTCTTTACTGCATTCTGTGCTGACCCATCCGTGTATACTCTGACCCAGAGGTCCTGTGGGTATTCATCATCCAGGAAACCGAGAGTGACTGTCCTACGTTGCACGCTGTTCTGTTCATCCCTGTCGAATATTCCTTTCACTTTTGTGTGGATGTGTACTGGTAGCCCATGCTCCTCTCTCCAAGGGGTTTGTTCTGGCACAGACTTTAGGGGGGCTGTTAACTTCAGGCAGGTCTGAGGTTTGTCTACGTAATCGTTTGGCCTGGTGGATAAAGCTGCTTCTTTTCAGTCGCCCCATTGCTAGGTTTTGGAATCTGTCCTTCATTGGATGACTCGGCATACAGAGGAACCTTTCTGCCTGTGTTAGCACTTTCGTGTCTCTGCGTTCTCTCAGTGCTTGTATCCTCCCCATTTTCTCCATCTTCACTATAGGCGTTGATTTCATTGCCCCCGTGATGACCCTAAGCGCCTGGTTTTGCACCTTATCTAGCTCTTGTAATGTGGTGTTTAATGCTGGGCACCACGCAGCTGACCCATATTCCAGGTGTGGTCGTATGCCCTGCTGGTAATCTTTACTAAGTATTTTCCCGCTGGCTCCCCATGTGGTTCCACTTAGTTTTCTCAGGATGGCTAACTTCCTCCTGGCCTTTGTTGCTGCTTTGTTGATGTGCTGCTTCCATGTCAGCCTATCATCGAATGTAACTCCGAGATAGGTGGGTTGTTTATCTTCTCTCAGGAGCTCTTCGTTTATCTTGATGACACCAGCTTTTTGTTTGGGAGAGAGGGTGAAGAGCGTAGTGCTGCACTTGTCTGTATTGATGCTGACACACCATCTATTTGCCCATGAGGTTAAGGCATCTATAGCTCTTTGTAGCAGTTTGGTGGCCACTGTTGCATGCTCATCTGTGCACCATATTACCAGGTCATCAGCGTACATTGCCACTTTCATTCCATGTGGTAGTTCAGCAACCAGGTCGTTGATGTAGACTAGGAAAAGTGTGGGGGACAGAACCCCTCCCTGAGGGACGCCATGACGCAGTAGAATTTTTTTACTCTTGAGGCCATCTAGTTGTACTCGGGCTCTTCTGTTATGCAGGTATGCTTTCACCCATTTGTACATCTTACCATTCATTCTACAATTTCTCAGTTTCTTCAGAAGCCCTTCTTTCCAAACCTTGTCAAATGCTTTCCTTAGATCTATCCATGCTGCTAGTACCAGTTTCTTATCTTGGAACGCATCCTCAATCTCTTGGGAAAGGTAAGTTGCCTGATCTTCGGTGGAATAACACTGCCTAAAGCCCGCCTGCTGTGGTACAAGAAGGTTTTCACTTTCAAGGTACCACTGTAGCCTGAGATTGATGATACGTTCCATTGTTTTGCAGAGGCAGCTTGTAAGGCTGATTGGTCTGTAGCTGGAGGCAGTGGAACTGTTTTTTTCCTGGTTTTAGGAGTGGTATCATGATTGCTTCCCTCCAGGTCTGTGGAACTCTGCCTGAGTTCCAACAGATATTGAAGATCTGCAGCAGCTTTGTTTTTGCTGCGGTTCCCAAGTTCTTAATCATTTCATTGGACACTCCATCAACTCCTGGCGACTTTCTCATTTTCAATTTGGATATTGCAAGCTCCAGTTCTCTGAATGTGATTGGTGCCTCCATAACTTCAGGTATGGTTCCATCTCGTCCTGCGTATTGTTGTTTCTCACGAGTCTCCTGTTACTTCTCTGGGCTAACTTCGATGTTGTTGTCTTTAGCAAAGGAGTCTGCAAAGTGATCAGCTGCCTGTTTTCCCATGAGGATGTTTCCATCTTTGTACAGAGCAATCCTTGAGTTTCTCTCTGTACCTTCATCGTTAAGTTGTTTTACCAGCTTCCACAGTTTCCTCGTATCTCTTTCGAAGTTCAAGGACTTGTAATGTATATATATATATATATAAATATAAAAATATATTTCTCAATCATATGTAAACTTACAAATCCATTACATTCCATTTTTCAACATTCACCCTTCAGCACAAGAGTAGATAGTTTATATACTAAATAAATAATAAGGTAATTGTATTTGAAGACTTGTCAATTTTATCACTGTTAAGTAAAATCTGTTTCCTTGCCTTAATATCACAGTTAGTTACACAGCGGAGGTGGCAAGTTATGTCGGTCTCCTCTCTACTAATTTTTCGAGATCAGATCATTCACAGCCGTAACTAATTTGTGATACCAGTAGTTCTCTCAGACACTGGGACTTCACCATTTTCTGCAGAAATTCTATTTCTGTAATTGTCAGTACTATACTGATCCAAGAGCCAAATAAAAACCTCACGCCACACTGGGGGCTCGTTGCTGGGATAATTCTGTATATCTTGAGCCATACTTAGTCTATTCATCTATCTACACTCTATCTTGTGCCACCCATAGATAACATAAGGAACACTTTTTTGGGGAGAAATTCTATAATCGGATTTTTTATTGTTTTCTTAGGAGGAGTACCATTTAGTACTCAGTAAATAGTTGATGCTCACAAAGTTGCACGGACATTTTTTGTTCATTTAATTTAATTAAGTTTTATTACAATAATTTGGTTATAGTAAATTTACATACCCTATCTAAGTAACGCCATGGCTGATCTAGTAAAGTTCAGAACTGCGATCATGCAGATGGGTAAGGAATTAAATATGACAGGTGATGCTCTCACTCAGTATGTTACAACAGAAGTGGACAAACACATGGATAGGGAAGAAAGAAAGTTGCAATTAGAGACTGAAGCAAAGAAATTAGAGAGGCTGATAGAGAAGCAAAGAAATTTGAGGCTGAAGAAAGGCGGTTGCAAGCAGAAGCGGGAGAGATAAGACAAAAGACTGGAAGCTGAGAGAGAAACCAAAAGATTAGAAATTGAAGCCAAGAAATGGGAGGCTGAAAATGAGGCAAAGAAAATTGAAGCTGAGGAAAGGAAATTACAAGCAGAGAGAGACCATCAGTTGAGATTAAAAGAGCTTGAAATTCAGGCTAATACTGGCAATAATGGTGGTAGCTCACCTCACTCTGAGAGTAGCTCTAGCCAGAGCACCTCAAGTGGGGCCATGAATTTTCATCTGGACCCATTTGTTGAGAAAGAAGACGCCATTGAGTCGTACCTGGATAGATACGAAAGACTTGCCACTACCTATGGCTTAGTGAAAGAAAAGTGGAGTCTTAAACTATCTCAGGGATTGAGAGGTGTGGACTACGATGTATATTTGAAGCTCTCAAGAGATGACCAGGAAGATTATGAAATCCTGAAGCAGGCACTGCTTGTGAGATATGAAAAGAACTCAGAATCATATAGAAAGAAATTCCGAACAGCTAAAGTTCTTCCCGGAGAAAACTATCACCAATTCTCTGCTAGATTGGAAACTTATTTGGAAAAATGGAGTAGTTTAGGAAAGTGTCAGGATCTGAAAGAAATGATAATGACGGAGCAAGTGAAAGAGTCCATGCCTCAAGAAATGAGGAAGTTTATCATGGAACAAGGAGCAGAGAGATTGGAAGATATTGTAACTGTTGCTGAGATATCAAGCAGCTCAGGCAGAATTATTAGGAAATAAGAAGAAGCAGGGTGAAAACTTCAAATCATCACAAAACTATACCAAATATGAACAAAAGGACCATACCACAAGGAAAAAAACAAAGATTTGACCAAAAGGACAAAAACCCTCTAAGATCGGATAAAACACCTTACCGGAAGGAAGGAAAGTGGTGTAAAACTTGTCTAATGAGTAACCACAATACTGCAGACTGCAGAAGGAAGAATTTTTCTCATCATGCTGCATGTCTTACAACAGGGAAGCCGGGAAGGAAGGAACTGGCAGTAAGTCAGAAGGACTTCCATCATCCCCCTGTCTGTGAGGAAGTGACCGTGAATAGCCCTCAAGTACTGTGTTTATATGACACAGGATTGGACTTTGATTCAGTTGTGTGCTCTTCTCTAGTGAGTCCTGACCAGATAACCACAGAAACAGTGGAAATCAGAGGACCGATCAAGAGAGCAAGAACCATGACATTACCCATAGCCCGAATCAACATAAGATCTCGCTATGTGGAAGGAGAAATCAAAGCAGCAGTGATGGACGACCCTATTTACCCTTTGATTCTGGGGTGTAGGTATGTTTTCTTTGGAGAACTTATAAAACCTGTAGTTATGGCAACAGTCCAGACCAGGGAAAGCTCCAGGAAAATGGAGGAAAATCCTATCAATACTCATTCAGAAGAGATGAAAAAGGCTCAAGCAGCAGACAGCACATTGAAGCCATGTTTTGGCAAACTGCCTGAAGCACATAACCCTCCAGAGAAAGGAGACTTTTATATGAAGAATGGCCTACTCTACAGAAAAGCTGGAACAGGACCTAAAGGGCATGGACAGCTAGTAGTGCCAAAAAAATCTTAAAGGGAGAAGGTTATGACGCTAGGACATGCTATACCCTTCAGTGGACATATGGGAATAGGGGCCACTGGACAAAGGATAGCCTGTCACTACTTCTGGCCAGGAATCACAGAGGACATAAAGAAATATGTAAGATCCTGTCCAGAATGCCAAAGAGTAGCTCCTAAGCATAGGACAGCACCCGCAACACTGGGAGAAATGCCCATTATGGGAACCCCTTTTGAACGTGTTTCAGTGGATATTGTTGGACCCCTCACTAGGACCAAGAAGAGAAATGCTTACATCTTAACCTTGGTTGATACTTGCTCTATGTGGGGAGAAGCAGTGGCCATGTCAGCTATAGATTCAAAGCATGTGGCAGAGGCCCTGTTGACAATATTCACCCGATTAGGTTTCCCGCATCAGATATTGACTGACAATGGGTCTCAGTTTAAGGGAAAGCTAACACAAGAAGTGTTCAGGATATTTCAAGCCAGGCACTATCATTGTAGTCCCTACCATGCCCAAGAGAACGGTCAAGTAGAGCGGTTCAATGGTACGCTAATTTCAATCCTTAGAAAGCTGGCGAGTGAAAAACCTGATACTTGGGATACATACTTACCCGCTGCACTATTAGCATATAGGAAAAAACCAGACAATTCAACTGGATTGGCTCAAGCTACATTGTTGTTTGGAAGACCAATCAAAGGTCCACTGGAAGCATTGCTGCGGACGTGGACTGACGAAAAAGCAGAGGAAACAGTGACTTCCTCATACCACTACGTCATCGAGTTGACATCTCGATTGAAAGCAGGTTGGAAACTTGCCAATGATAACTTAAGACAGGCCAGGAGGAAGCATGCTGCGTACTACAACAAAAAAGCAAAGGATAGGGAACTGGAGGTGGGTGAAGAGGTGTTATTACTGTTGCCAAGCAGCAATAATAAATTGCAGATTGGATGGCAGGGACCTTATGTCATACTGGAAAAACTTTCCAGGACCAATTATAAGATTGACAAGAAAGGAAAGGAGAAGGTATATCAAGTGTGGTGCTATTAAGAAAACCGAGTGGTGAACACAGGTTATGTATTGACTACCGGAAGCTTAATGCGATCACAGAATCTCAGGTGGACCCATTTCCTGACACCAACCAGCTATTCTCTACACTGAGTAAGGCTAGGTTTTTATCGAAGGTAGATCTAAGCAAGGGATACTGCCAAATACCAGTGAAACCAGAAGTTAGGAAAATGCTGGCATTTAGTACATCAGACGGACACTACGAGTTTAATGTACTACCCTTTGGGCTGAAAAATGCTCCAAGTATCTTTTCAAGAATGATGAGGAAATTGTTGGAACCTCTACAAAATCCCCATATCACTAACTTTATGGATGCCATTCTTGTTGCTACAAACACATTTGAAGAGCATATAGTAGCGCTCTCCATTTGTTTGACAGGCTGAGAGAAACTGGATTGACTGCACTACAACCAAGTGCTATATCGGTTGTAAGGAGTTGGAATTCCTAGGTCACACTATTTCTACAGGTCATATGTCTCCTGACCCAAAGAATATAGAAAAGTTAAAGAAGGCACCCCGACCTCATACGAAGAAAGATGTGAGATCATTCGTGTCATTATGTGGGTTCTATCAGAAGTACATACCCCACTTTAACTCTCTGTGTGCACCATTAACCAACTTAACTAAGAAAGGACAGCCTGACAAAATCCAATGTAATGCTGATTGTGAAAAAGCTTACACAGAGCTAAAAGCAAAACTCACCAGCAAACCAATCCTTACGCTTCCCGATATCACACAGGAATTTGTATTAAGGACGGACGCTAGCAGTATAGGCATTAGTTCAACTCTCTTGCAGCAATCAAAAGCCCAGCCGGTGGAACTTTTACCAGTCGCCTACGCCAGTAGGAAGCTGAATGCAGCTGAGTTGAATTACTCGACAATAGAGAAAGAATGTTTGGCTCTAATTTGGTCCATCGACAAATTTTCACCTTACCTGTATGGGACACACTTCATTGTCCAAAGCGATCACCAGCCTTTAAAATTCTTGGCTGCATCTAAAAAGTTAAATTCGAGATTGTTAAGGTGGAGTCTGCTTCTGGCGCATTATTCCTTTACCGTGAATTACATTCCGGGAAGAGACAATGTAGGAGCTGATTTTTTAAGTCGACACCCTATTACTATGGAAGGACAGACGCAAAAGGATAACTACAGCAGGGGTTTAAACGTCAGCCATGACAGGTCACAGCTAGGAAAGGATGGGGCTATGTCGTGAAACGAGTTGTGTAAACCCACTACTTTGTTAAATCTCTATGTCGAGAGCTCAGCCAATCAACGAGCAACGTTCACCAGTCTCTGAGACAGAATAAATTACAAGAAGTTACGCCAGGAAAAAACTTAAGCCTTGTTTTTTCGGATGTGGGTCGCGGCCATCTTGTTCACGCAATTTTCCTTAACCAGTAGAAGTTACTTTACCTGCCTATATAATCGGGCGAGATTTTATGCTAAAGCACGCAACACCGACACGAAGCCAGAGAGAGACGACCGACTGTGTGAGAGGAGCTGTCAACCTTGATTTATTGCTTACCTGAGTGCATTGACCTGCAGCCTGCTTCGCTAGTCGAGTCAAACCCTGGCCTGTTTGAATCTTAGAGGGTAAATATATTTACGATAAACTGGTAGGAAAATAGGCCTACAGCAGATACACCTGCAAGTATATATTTTAAATAAATTGTTTCAATAAGAACGTATCAGGTTACTGATTGTATCTTGGGGGAATTAGGTATAATGATTGTATTTCCTGATATGGATTGATGAAGACGAAGACTAATAGGAGTCAAACTTCAACCTATTGTCTCCTATAACTTCAATCTATTATCTCAGACCAACTGCAATATAACCAAAACAGTCCTTGTTAGGACTCAATCTATTGTCTCCTATAACTCAATCTATTGTCTCCTATAATTTCACTCTATTATCTCAGATCAACTGAAATATAACCAAAACAGTCCTTGTGAGGACTCAACCTATGGTCTCCTATAACTTCAGTCTATAACTTCAGTCTATTGTCTCAGATAACTCCAAACTGAAATATAACCAAAACAGTCCTTCTTAGGACTCAATCTATTGTCTCCTATAACTCAATGTATTGTCTCACATACTTCAGTCTACTCAGATTACTCCCACCTGAAATATAACCAAACAGTTCTCGTCTCATATTGTCCTATCATAAGAACATAACAATATTGTTAGGATATATGTTACCAGCTAGTATAGCGCTTGTCAGACAGGGCCTGGTATATTATAGGGGGAAGGAAATGGTTGTATCACTTCTAGGTGTAAATATTATTGGATGTATTCCTGTATTGGATTTATATTATTGGATGTATTCCTGTATTGAATTTATATTAATGGATGTATTCATGTATTGAATTTATATTATTGAATGTATCCATGTATTAGTTTATCAGAAAGATTGTTTTGCAAGTAGACACCTGTCTTGTCTCGCTATTGCTAAATCATACTGAGCCATGTTGTCATTCATCCTACATGCAGACACCTGAGACACGCTCATTTCACCCACATTAGAAATTGCTGAGCTTGAGGACAGAAATTAGCCCCTATTTTTCCTTGTTACAGGTTTTATTCGTGTCATCAAACCTGAGGTCGCATGTCGTGTCAATCCAGCTGCCTGGAACGTCGCAGGAGCACAGTGATTGTACAGGATCAACCTCTTTAGTCCCCGTCAGTCTTGGGTGGGCTAACGAAACGACCATCAGCGAATGGTGTGTGCGAGAAACTAAGAAGGACATAACTTTTGAGAGATGAGTACACAGTCGTACCATTTCCGTCGGCAATTGTGAGCATTTAAGTCAATGAAGAAAACGTGAATTAGCATAGCAAGAGACAACAATAAGATCATAGCTGATAAATTTTATATATATATATATATATATATATATATATATATATATATATATATATATATATATATATATATATATATATATATATATATATATATATATATATATATATATGAATTTAACAGCACAGCTGATACATTTACTATAATTGAGTAACAGCACAGCTGATATAATTTTTGTTCCTGTAATTGGAAGACTTGTAATGTATATATATGTATATATATATATATATATATATATATATATATATATATATATATATATATATATATATATATATATATATAGATATATATATATATATATATATATATATATATATATATATATATATATGTAACTCATATGTAAACTTACAAATCCATTACATTCCATTTTTCAACATTCACCCTCCAGCACAAGAGTAGATAGTGTTTATACTAAATAAATAATAAGGTAATTGTAATTGAAGACTTGTCAATTTTATCATTGTTTAGGAAAATCTGTTTCCTTGTCTTAATATCACAGTTAGTTACACAGCGGAGGTGGCAAGTTATGTCGGTCTCCTCTCTACTAATTTTTCGAGATTAGATCATTCACAGCCGTAACTAATTTGTGATACCAGTAGTTCTCTCAGACACTGGGTCTTCACCATTTTCTGCAGAAATTCTTTTTCTGTAATTGTCAGTACTATACTGATCCAAGAGCCAAATAAAAACCTCACGCCACATACATATACGACATGCTTCAGAGTGCAGGAACAAATATTGTTATGGATCAGTTGCGAGGTGGTAGTTTATTCTCGTTAAGGAGAGCATTCGTTGTACATAGCGTTTAATACAGTTTTATGCTCATTTTAGTATTATTTAATTATTGTTATGTGTCGGATAATTTATGAGAGCACGTGGGTCCACTTGGGAACAAATTATGTCTCTTCTTGTTCCTTATGGAGCATAGGGCCACCAATGTCATTGGCCTCCTTATGGAGACCGCACAAAGCATTCAGTTGCTCTTGCAGTAGTTGTTTCGGTAGCAATCTGTGTTACATGGTGAGATTGCCAGCCTCATGCACAACACCATACTAGTCTCGCTATACGACATGCATGGACTGAGCGTGTGTGCATGATAGTTGAATGTTTCAGGTGACGTTGAAGAAGGACAGTTTGCCCGGTGAGTGCATGGTTTTTCTCATTATTTGACTATTATGATTTTAACTAGTCAGTGCTGTGTTTGCGTTTCGGATTAGCAATTGAGCACTGGCTGGGTGTTTTGTTTCGTTTGGTTTATTTTATAACGTTTGCCTTATGTGCTTGTTGTCGCTGATAGGGTTGTGTGAATAAATACAGACCCTGCCTTAGAATCAAGAGTTTTATTGTTGTTCGGGTAAGTGTGAGTGTGCAAGAAAGTGATCACATATCACAAGATAATCTCTCGACCGCCCTATCACACTAGTAAGAAAAGAACTGGAGGCATCCCTGTCTCACTCCCGTTCTTATCCTAAATGGTTCTGTAAGTGTCCTTCATGAAGAACTCTGCATGTCATGTCTTCATAGGCATTCCTTATTAAGTTAATGATCTTCATGGTAACTCCATAATGCCTCATCAGTTTCCAACGTGATTCTCTGTCTACACTGTCAAATGCATTTTCGTAGTCCACGAATCCGATGTAAAGCTTTGAATTCCATTCCAGACTGTTCAACTATTATTCTCAACGTGGCTATCTGGTCTGTACACGATCTGTTTTGTTGAAAACCTGCTTGTTCATCTCTCGGTTGCTTGTCTGTGGACTCTTTTAATCTCTCAAGGATGATTATGTTTAATACTTTTCCTGGCACTGATAGTAACATTATTTCTCTATAATTTGTGCACTCTTGTAAATTTCCCTTCTTAGGCAACTTGAACAACCTTCCTTACATTCTGCTGGTATTTCCTCTCTCTCCCAGACTTTGCCAAGTTGTTTGTATAATATCTCTGTAGAGGTATCAATATCTGTTTTGATGGCCTCTGATGGGATGCCATCTGGACCAGTGGCTTTTTGCATCTTTCAGAAGCTTTATGGCTTTCTTTATTTCTTCTCTACT
Source organism: Oreohelix idahoensis (assembly GCA_024509875.1). Taxonomy (NCBI): domain Eukaryota; kingdom Metazoa; phylum Mollusca; class Gastropoda; order Stylommatophora; family Oreohelicidae; genus Oreohelix; species Oreohelix idahoensis. The sequence continues at coordinate 57,845 of JAMPIV010013300.1, forward strand.
TGGTCGTTCACAGCTGATTTGTAGCTCCTCTTCTGCTGGCTGGATGTCTGGGGGATTAGTTGGAGCTGGTCTATTGCGAAGTTCCTCAAAGTGTTCTGTCCATCTCTACATTTGTTCTTGCATATGTATATATAACCCAACATTTCCCTCCGCGGAGGCCAGCAACAAATGCGCACCACGCCTCCCAGTATCTTTCCAGGTTTTGTATATACCTTTAAGTTCATGTCTCCAATTCTTTATGAATGTTATTACCTTGTTTAATTCTTTTCAATCTTAATTTCACTGACAGTTCTGATTATTTTAACAATCGTCATGAGGCAAGCATGTTTTTACACACTATCATCATACAGAAATTGTTATCTATTTATATAATTCTGGCAACTGCTATTTTGTTTGAGTTGTTTATCTTCTGTGGTTACTGTTTCTAAGATTCGATGCTAAGGTTTTGTTTGTCTTCTGTGGTTACTGTTTCTAAAATTCGATGCTAAGGTTTTGATGTGTACTAGCTGATACTGTTTTGGATTATGCTGTGGATTACAAACGTGCGCACTGTGTTTAATTATAGGATATGTAGCTTCAACCGTTTTAGTATTTGTGCATACGGTACAAACAAATGACATGAAGCTATACTTTATGCATTTTCTTTTCTTTTGAAAAGTGGAAAAGATGCAAAAATGTTAATCAAACGATGACACAGTTGTAAATAATGGGTCAAAATAGTTACTTTTTACTTTCTCTCTTATTCTGACCACAAAATGTCCAGCTCCGATCAAACACCTGTTTAGTAGAATTTTGTATAAGCAGATGTTTTTTAGATGATACCAGCAACTTCTGTTTATCCGTACTGCACTATATATATATATATATATATACTAGAGAGAAATCAGTGGTGACTGAAATCATAATGGAAACCGGACAGGTAGGTGGCGATAAAGGATCCTTTAACAGCAGCGCTGAAGGGGTAATAGTTCAATAATAACTTGAATCTATCAAAGGAGGATTTGTGGCGGAGGCTGAGGGCCTCCAAACGTGAGATAGGGAGAACACGCTGTAAGGCAGAGGTAAGAGCATTCCCCGGATACTGACTCCTGCGGAAGAAGTCCAACATTTCCTATGGTCGGTATAAACAGTCGTCTTCGTCTTGGCATAACCGACGAAGGCGGAGACGTTGCGTTTTCTGAAGTGAAAGGTTAAGTTACTGAGAGGTTTTCGCAAATGAGAAGTATTTTGATAAGTGGTTCACATATACAATCATTGAAAAGACACTTGCTTTTCCGATGGCAAGCAAGTCAGATATGTTTAACATGTCAGTGAAGGACTATAGAAGTCAGCCTGACAGAGAATGATATTGACCACAGCTGTTTGTTTTTCACATTGAAGAAGCCTGCGCTGTGACGTGATGTGTTGGCTGTGGTTAGTGAGTATCAGCAGTAGACGCCATGTTAAAATAATGTGGTTCTATGATTGACCATAGGCAGTTAAATGACAGCGGGTTAATGGGATGTAGTGGCTACTGATAGTTAAGTGCGTGATGTTTAATGCTTAAGTTGCTATGGTTGTTATAATGACTAATATAAACTGATTTCATTGATGTACTGTCAGTGCATATATTCCTTAGGACCTGACCTATATATATATATATATATATATATATATATATATATATATATATATATATATATATATATATATATATAAGAGGACTATTCCAAAATCAACCTCCGATTGGCTGGTAAAAATAAACTGGTTGCCATAGCGACACGGCGCATTGCCTGTAGCAATCAGTATTGTGTTATCCTGCTACACGCAAACCCACAATCCCAATTGTTCAGTTCTTCACGAGCAGCGACCAAATAAACATGGACCATGTCATCACGACTCCCGCCAGCTGTGAGGTCCGTGGTGTGATTCGTTTTCTACAACCAGAAGGATACAGCGCCGCCGAGATTCATCGTTGATTGTGTCCTGTGTACGGTGATAACATTATGAGTGACAGTTCTGTGAGGGATTTGTGCTGGAAATTTACGGATGGGCGCACAGTTGTGCCTGGCGAGGGGGGACAAGGACGACACTCAATTCTGACCTGAACTAGTTCAAAAAGTCGACCACGTCGTGCGTGACAAGCGTCGTTTCAAGATTTCAAATCGTTCTGCTGAATTTCCTCAAATTTCATGGACTAGTTTGATTCGAATTGTCACAGAGAGATTGGGTTTTGTTTCGAATTGTCACAGAGAAATTGGGTTACCACAAGTTCTGTGCACGGTGGGTACCAAAACAACTGACTGACGTTCACAAAGCTCAAAGAATAGGCTCAGTTTTGACGTTCCTTCTGCGCTACCGGGAAGAGAGGGACGACAGAATCGTGACTGGGGACGAGACATGGTTTCAGTTCGGGAGTGCAGAGAAGAACGAACAGTCTAAACAGTGAATGCACACTCATTCTCCAAACAAGCCTAAGAAATTCAAACAAACATTTTCGCCCCGCAAAATGATAGCTATTGTGTTCTGGGACCGCAAGGGAATTATGTTGACGGAATTCATGGCCCCAGGCTCTACAATAATGTCAGAAGTTTATTGTGACACGCTGAAGAAGCTTCGGAGGTCGATCCAAAACAAAAGGCGCGGAATGCTCACCAAGGGCGTCGTTCTCCTGCACGACAAAGCGCGGCCTCACTGAGGCTCGCACAAAGGCTTTACTCGAGCAGTTCAACTGGATGATTTTCAGCCACCCCACTTACAGCCCGGACTTGACGCCAAGCGATTACCATCTCTTCGGCAAGATGAAGGTCTGGCTGGCTACCCAGAGCTTCGAAAAAAAACTAGGTGCTCATGGATGGAGTCAACAAATGACTGGGTACCCTGGCGGCGCTGTTCGTTGATGAGGTATTGCAAATGCTGGTGCCAATGTACGACAAGTGCCTGAATTTGCGTGGCGACTACGTGGCAAAGTAATGCAGTTATGTATAAGTTTTGTATGTAATAAGATTTTGTGTTCGCTATTTTTTAATATTTTTACAAATCAATCGGAGGCTGATTTTTGAATAGCCCTCGACACACACACACACACACACACACACACACACACACACACACACACACACACACACACACACACACACACGCACGCACGCACGCACGCACGCACGCACGCACACGCACACACCCACACACCCACTCCCACACCCACACCCACACTCACACACACATATATATATATATATATATATATATATATATATATATATATATATATATATATATATATATATATATATATATATATATATATATATATATATATATATATATATATATATATATATATATATATATATATATATATATATATATATATATATACATATATATATACATATACTGAAGCTCATTAAAAACGCACCACCTGTATAAAATGCAACCATAAAAAAATTCATTCACACTATCCTCAGTATCTGGTATGTCCATGGTGTGCTTGCAAACAAGCTTGGCAGCGGCTCCGCATGGAACGCACAAGTCTCTGAAGAAAATTCCGGGGAATCAAGTCCCATTCACGTGTGAGCAGCTTCGAGCTGTTGCAGATTAGCTGGAGAACCTTGCCTGTAGACTCTGCGTCAAAGCTCATCCCACAAATGTTCTATAGGGGACATGTCTTGTGATAGGGCAGGCCAATCAATCGTCACAATGTTCTGCTGCTGTAGATATTGCTGCGCAATGCATGCGGTGTGTGCACGTGCGTTATCCCGTTCGAGAAGCTGCAAGTCTGGATAATACAAGGGGATTGACATAAGTCTTGGGCCTGACCATGAAGGACATGTCACAGAGAGCTGAAATTTTGTACAGTGTTTATTCCTTTTCAATATAGCCACCGTCTGAATTGACACACTTCTGCCATCTCTACTTGACCTTGAAAAGACCTTGGGAGTAGAAACCCTATTTTTCAAACTAAACCAGTCATCAAATGCCAGTATAACCTCTTCATCGCTGTCAAAATGATTTCCTTTTAGCTTTTTTTTAAGATTTGGGAATAGAAAAAAGTCTGATGGAGCCAAATCTGGAGAATATGGTGGGTGTGGAAGAATTTCAATATTCAAATCGTTGACTGCTAGCTGCACAAGCCGTGCTTTGTGAGAGGGCGCGTTGTCTTGAAGCAAAGGACGATTTTGAGTGCGCGTTATCCCTCGTTTTCTGGTCACAACCTTTCTTAGTTTGGTGAGAAGATCAGCATAGTATTGTCTATTAACTGTGCTGCCACGAGGCAGATAATCTTTCAAAAGGACACCTTTGCCGTCCCAAAAAACAGTCAGCATCACTTTTCCTGCAGATTTCTGCGCCCTCGGCTTGACAGGTGTTGGTGAGCCCGGGGTTATCCATTGCATGCTGGCTATTTTGGATTCGGGGTCATAATGGTGTACCCAAGTCTCATCTACTGTCACCATGGTCTCCAAAAATTTTTTTTGACTGACACTTTTTGAGCAACTGTTGACAGCAATTTACCCTCGTTTGCTTCTGTTGACGTGTCAACCGTCGCGGAACCCAGAGTGCACACACTTTTCTCATGTTCCGTCTGTTGTGTTAAATTCTATAAACTGTTCTTTCATTTAGTTTTACTCTACTAGCTATCTCCACAATTGTCATTTTTCGATCCTGGTCAATGATTTTCTTCACTATAATTGCATTTTCATCGTTGCACACTAAGGCTGGTCTACCAGATCTTGGCAGATCAGCAACGTTTGAGCGGCCGCACTTAAACTGTTGACACCAGTTTTTTTACCGAAGTAAATAAAGGACAAGAATCACGAAACACTGGTTCCATCTCCCTGTGTATTTCTGTAGGTGTTTTTCCCTGAAACATCAGACATTTTATCACAGCTCTGGCCTCCTTCTTTTCCATTGTTTTGTCAAATCTTTGGAGCAGCAGATCCGGTCAATAGGGTACATTGCGCCGTGCATCGTAGCGGGAAAACCCATTGAAGGATCAAACGCGTACTTCACACATTCAGTGCAAATATAATGAACTTTAAATGTGCCAAGTTTCATCTTCCTCCTGTAACTCCTTCATGGTCAGGTCCAAGACTTATGTCATTCACCTTGTATGTGAACGCGGGAGCAACAAATGCATCCAGAACCTCATCTCGATATGTCACAGCATTAACATTTCAACGGAAGACGTGAAGAGGCAAGCGATGGTGAAAACTGAATCCTCCCCAAATGTGAATACTGCCACCTCCAAATCGGTTGTGCTGACGAACACAGCAATCTGCAAAGCGCTCTCCAGACCGTCGCCAAATCCGCATACGCACATCAGCAAAAGATATGTTGAATCTGCTCTCGTCTGTGAATAGGACAGCATTCCACTGCAGTCTAGTCCATCTGACATGTTGCTCTGCCCATTGCAGGCGCTGCTGACGATGTCTGTGAGTTAAGTTTGGCCCAACATAAGGTCGTCTTGAAGTAAGGGCTATATCTCTGAGTCGTTGTATGACTGTCATTCGAGAGACTTGCCCGCGTCTACCCACTATTGCTCTTGCTGTTTGACTTGCCGGGAGAGAACGATTCCTTAGGTGACTCAGCACAATATGACGATCTTGCGAAGGGTAGTAACTTGTTGTTGGCCACTTCGAAGTCTATCCCGGGCACTGCCAGTGGTTCCGTAACGTTCAATGAGACGTACAATACTGCTGTGGTGGCAATTCATCCTTCTGGCAATGGCCCGCGAGCTCATTCCGGTCTCCAACATACCAATAGGTCGTTTGCGATCGTTTTCAGATATTCTTTGCATTACAAGCACATGTATTGGGTGTTTTGTCTCAACGGCCTTTTTATACCGAGTATACTGCCACAACGCGTACACATTTTCAGGGACATAGCTGTTGGGAATCGTGTTGCATGTGTTATTTTCATTGTTTTCATGTAATCTGTACACAAACCCGTGGGTTGAATCATGCAATTTCCATTCCAGCAGCCATTCGCTCTCTACCTCATGACAAACACGGGGAAAATCCATTGCCACACTTTTTTTCCAGCTTCTCGGCATCAGTATATATAAGTGGTGCGTTTTTAATGTTCTTCAGTATATATATATTACTCGTCAAAAGTCAAGGGCCACTTAGAGAAACCTTGGTTGAATCCATAAAACAAATCTGATATAAACGTAATTGGTTTCAGTCAAAACGGCATTTATTGAATACCAAATTGACATGTAACGTAAAGAAATGGAGACACACGTTCAAACGCAATGAAGCTGTGAAGTGTGTCACCCGCCGTTTCAAAAGTCACACAATAGATATTGGACAAATAGACATTTCAAAATCGGGTATGACCACCGATTGCAGCAAGGCATTCAAGACAGCGTAGACGCATCGAGTCCACAAGGGTCCGAAGAGTATCCCGAGGAACAGCTTGCCATTCCTGAAGCAGAAATGCAGTCAGCTGTGCAACATCCATTGTCAGGGGGTAATTTGTTGACAATCTTTGACCAAGGACATCCCAGAGGTGCTCAATCGGAGAAAGATCAGGTGAATGAGCTGGCCACGCCATCCTGATGATCCCATGTTGCTGAATAAACTCATTCACCACACGAGCTCGATGGGGTCGAGCGTTATCATCTTGCAGGATGGCATTACCACCTATGGCCTCCAGAGCAGGCTGAACAGTTGATCTCACGATTTCGTTCTGGTATCTTGGGCCGGTCAAGTTTCCTTGGATGATGTAGAGTGGGGTCCTGCCGTGTCTGTAGAAGCTTTCCCAGACCATGACGATCCACCTCTCGAATTGTGTCATCAGTAAATCGTTCTCCTGGTCGTCTCCAAACTCGAATCCTGCCATCATTGAATGACACAGTGAAGCGAGATTCATCAGTGAAGAGAACTTGACTGAATTGTTGCCTTGTCCATCGGATGTGCTCGTGACACCAAGCAACACGGGCTCTGCGATAAGCAGGAGTAAGAGGGATTCTGGCTGCAGGACGTCGAGCAGCCAGTCCAAATTCATGTAAACGTCTGCGAATGGTGCTTTGACTGACATTAACGTTCACAGTTTGTCTCAGCTGACATCATAGAGTGGAACAACTCAGTGTTTGATGGCGCATGGCTGACAACAAGAGGCACCGGTCATCATGTCTATTGGTGCATCTAGGGCGACCTGGCCGGTGGCGATCCTCCACACTTCCTGTGGCCTGAAATCTCTCCAAAATTCTTTGGATAGTAGAGTGGGACACTGCAAGCCGTCTAGCAACCTCACGGACAGATAAACCACTTTCAACCCACGCTATAGCCCTCATTCTTTGTAAGGTGTCAAGACTTCTTCTCGGTGGTATGGTTTTTGCAAGTGATGAAACTACCCTAAGTCTGCTGATTGTAAAACAAATTAAGAGTGAACTCTGTTCACGAAAAGTCGCCATTGCACGTGGAATGTCAATCAGCATGATTACTTCACCTGTTTGGTTCTACGGAAGTTTGAAAAAACAGATTAAAAATGTGAATTTATGGTCAGCAAACCAAATTGCACATGATCACCATGGTTGTCGGTGAGTTGTTTTTATGCTTAACGTGCATAGATGACTGTCAGAGGAAGATATTGCACTCATTTTTACTAAAAACTTCCTTCATTTAATCATTCTATGCGCTTATATAAAAGTGTATTGAAAATAATAGGGTGGCCCTTGACTTTTGACGAGTAGTATATATTAGTCTTGAGTGATTTAGTCGTTTAGTTTCATTTATTTCACTAGATTTTGGTGTTAATTTAAACATATCACAAAGTTTTCCAGATGTAAATTAATTAAATATAACTATCCGTTATTTCCCGAGATAATAGATGTGCAACATAATTTTAAACACCAGGCGAGCGTAATTGGTTATTAACCTTTTATTTCTATTTCATCTTGTGTAAATTTTGAGTAATTAACCCTTCATAGCTAGTGGTAATTAAATCGATACATTGGCTAGTCACTCGTGTAGTTTCTTTAATACAAATAATTAAATACCAGAGTGATTGTACAGGACTTACCAAATAACGCGGGTGTTGAATAATTATAGCAGAATTACCTGTTTTATATTTTCTCTTTTACACAGATAGTCATACCTTGCGATCCAGCGGTTTTATTTAATATATAGAGAGTCATGTTCAGATGGCTTATGGCATCCCCATTTATATGTTCTTAACAACATAAAAAGAACAATGACAGTAACAAATCTGATGTTAAGAGACCCTTTTAAGTCCACGGTCTAACCCCTTGAGAGCAGTTAAATAACCAGAACGGTCAATTGTTCACTTGTGTTAAAGATTTAACTGGAACGGGACAATGCCAGATATATTATAGTAAATCATATAATGTTCCCTGGCCTGATGAGGCAGAACTTACAGCACAAATTTATTAGATCAAGCCCATACTGACAGTAAACATTTTTCCTACCATCAATTCTAAAGAGAACACTTGCGGCTAATTCTTTCCCAAGAACAGACTGGAAATAACATTCTACTGTTGAGATATTTCCCAGTCATTACGACAGAACCCATGAAAAACAAACGTAGTCCCTATTAAATACCTGCAGTCTGACAAAGAATAATTGCCAGGAAAATTATAATCAACACACCATTTCAGCGAAATCTCCGAGCGATATTAGCAGTGGCTATACGGAGTTTTCTGGGGCTGGACTGGACAAAATAACAGGACATCTAAATGTCTTTGTTTAAGAACTGTGTACAATTAAATTCTATGGACGTATGCAGCCGACTGAGGGGTAAGTCTGAATGGATGTGAGCGCTCACGGTATGAATGCTGAGAGTGGGAAAACGGAACGAAAGAATTTAGTTTTCTTAAGTTTACTACTAATATGACACCTTCCTTTTTTATCTATTCTCTCACTAAGTCCGAAGGCTCACGGGAAAGTTAAATTAAGGACATATCCTATATATCCGTCCTGTCTACCCCACTCCCATTGTCAATCAATTGTTTGATCTGTTGGGTAAACACACCTCGGGTGGGATCATTTTCCGAGTTTTTTTTATGTTCCAGAGGGAGGGTCTATGAGAATATATATTGTTTATTTATTTTCCCTTTATGTAACTACAATTTCACCTGTTGACATGATAACGATGTATTAACTGTTGTAATCTATTTTTCTTTCTAAAGATATAATAAATTGTGTAACCCCTAAGCTATTAGTTTTGGTCAAAACCCTTCCCTGATATATATATTAAATGTGCCCATAGTTACCTGTTCGTTTCTACGTATGTACGTATTGATGTCACAAAATTGTTTGTGTGTGTATACGAGAGGATAGTGTATAAGAATCAGTATCTAGTTAAAAAAATACGTCTCCATGTAAGTGTGTCGTGCTAGATATGTTGGATTGAGCAATTACTCAATCCAAGACAGTAATTTTTCCTACACTCTCTAAACCTCGTAAACAGGACTATTTCTCACACCTTTCTCTCACCTACATTTCACCATATCACCTCTGCTCGATTGGGAACATAAAATTAAAGCCTATCTAAAACTCACGACAATAATGGGTAGCTCGCCGGGATTCTGAGCCTTCAACAATAAAGTGTTGCTCGCTGGAATTTTGAGCCAGGTCTAGTAATTGAACTAGAATCCTGTACAAGTATCTTATCTGAATTTTCAGTTAGATAGAGTGTGTTGTGTGATCGTCTTGTAAGATAAGGAAAAAAAATAAAATGCATTCCCCTAGACAAACGATCTTAGACAGGGTGTTTTGACCAAACAAAATTTTATGTTGTTTTTTTCCACAGCATTATAAAATCAATTACAACTTGTTTATAATAACATTTGTCAAATATATGGTATATGATATAATTTTGTGCAAAACCGTTGGATCGTGTGATTGTATATACAGTCACTAAAGGTTTTGAAGTTAGCAGAGTTGAGCTAAGCAAAGGACGGCTATTCTGATTCTTTTAAGTCTTGTTAATAACGTTCCTTTCTAACTGACTTCGGATGGCGAGTTTTGTGGTGGAGATGAATTTTTAAGGAACACTTTTTTTTTCTCCTTAAAATTTTCAAAAAATAAATATAATAAAAATTTGTTAATATATTTTTTCTCTACTGATATTAATAGTAGATTCGTTCTAGTTGTTTGACCTACATTTAATGTGGCATAGTTGCCTGCATTAAGAGTCTTAATTGACAGATAATAGCAGTGATAGGTTAACAGATTAATAACGGTAGGAGGTATTTCGGGTAATTTATATTTTGTGTTTTTTTCTCGGAAGCGGCTTAAAGTTTTTTTATTCCTTCTTTTCTTCTTCTTGGTCTCTCGACTTAGTAGCATCCAGTTCTTCGACATGGCAGAGCGAGTTAAGGGGAGGAACGAGGACGAAATTTTGGTCTAAATAACAAAAATAAGGATTTTGGTATTAGTCCATTTTCTGATATTTTAGCATCTCCTTAAATCGATGTTGAGAAATGAGGCAAAGGAGACAGGATTGCAAGGAGATGAAGCGACCGCGTTTGTCAACAAAGAACTTGACAGATATGACGCGGAGGAAAAGAGAGCAGAAGCTAGGGAAAAGGAAGCGCAAGATAGAGAAGAGAGGAATGAAGCACACGAAAAAGCAGAGAAGAAAGAAGCGCAAGATCTTCAATTAGAACAGAAGAAAATTGAGGCAGAGATGGAATCTCGCCGGGAAAGAGAAAAGGAGAGACAACGCGAGGAGAGAGAAGGACAGACAGCATGAAGTGGCACTCAAGACTCTAGAAGTCCAAAGTCGGGGTGCTTCTACTTCCAATAATGGAGAGCCGTCTTCACCCCAGTCTCATTTAACGGATCTCTCCAGCACTCAGTCTTCCCAACTAACAGCGATCTTAGAATCTTTTCCTTGCCCCAACGAAAAAATTGACACCTTCCTAGAGAAATTCGAGAAAATGGCGAATCTGTATGGGTTAGAGAGTTTACTGTGGTGCCTAAAGCTTTCTCAGGCAATAAAGGGTAACGCTTATGACGTTTACGTCCAGCTGGGAAGCAGCAAAGATGACTACGACATGTTAAAGAAGGCCTTGTTAGAGCGTTTTGAGATGACCGCTCGCACATTTCTCCAAATGTTCAGAAACAGCCGAAAGGAGAGCACGGAGACACAGTTTTCCATAGTTCTCTTCACGTTTGACGGGCTATTTGATAAAGTGCATGGAATTAGCAGAATAACCTCTTACATATGAGGGAATTCTTAAACTTGTTCTTGTGGAACAGATAAAATCTACTTTGTCGAACGAAACCCGTAGATTTCTGGCTTAGCAGGGCGCAGTCAAGCTTGAGGACATCCTCATTAAGACGGAACGCTATGCAAATCCAATGACCGAACTTCGCAGCACAAAACGCAAACCAACAGATGAGCCATCTCAAAAACAAAATCTAGAACAATCATCCTATTCTTCTAATTCCTCCCAGCCCTATAACAAACGAGAAACTAATACCCAGAGACCGCCCCAAGAAAAACTACAATTCTACAAATCCCGATATCCCACCAACAACAACAATCCTGATCAACCCACCAAGCCTGCATGGCAGCGCAGTCACCAAGGTCAAGGCAAGGGAAAGACCCCTACAGCAGGGACGTCTGATCAGGGCAAGCACACTGGGCCGAATCACATCGGATGCTTGCATACAGCCTCGCAAGGAAGATTTAATGTCAGTGATTCTCAACCTGAGGGAGAGAGACCATCAACGCGAGCAACTGTAATTTTGAACGGTACCTTAACTACTTGTCTTTTTGACACTGTATTATCTTTTGATTGTATTGTCGACAGGCACCTAGTCAAACCGGTCAGGAGACAGAGGACACCGTAAAACTATGTGGAGTTTTTAAGAGTGATGCAACCAGGACGCTTCCTATCGCACTGGTAGAAATACATTCTGATTTTGTCAGAGGTGTTATTAAAGCGGCCATAATGGATGATCCTATCTACCCAGTTATCCTGGGATGTAGATATGTGTTTCTTGGGAGACCAAAAGAGCCGATTGTGGCAGGGGTAACCAAAAGAGGGCAAACCAAGAAGGAACGGGAGCCTGCACCAAATTTGTTACCGAATGAACTAAAAGAGGCGCAACAAAAGGATCCTACTCTGGATCTCTGCTTTAGAAAACTGCCCATGGCTAAGGATCCCAGACACCACGGAGACATCTTTTCGAAGGATGGCGTATTGTATCGTAGAACGGGCGACCCTGATACAGGGAATAACCAGCTCCTAGTACCGACGCAGTACAAAAGCCAGATCTTGGAAATGGGGCACTCTCTTCCCTTTAGCTGACATATGGAACAAAACGCCACTATTCAGAGAAAAAAAACCTCACTATTGGTGGCCAGGAATGAACTCTGAGATTATCAGGTACGTGAAATCGTGCGCCCAGTACCAACGTGTGGCACCCAAGCACTTGACACCTCCAGTCCCTATGGGGCAAATGCCAATAGTGGGGACTCCATTCGAACGGGTAGCTGTCGACATCATTGGTCCCTTGGAAAGGACCAAAAGAAGGAACAGGTTCGTCCTGACCTTAGTCGACACGTGCACTATATGGGCCGAAGCTATACCGCTAACATGCACGGACTTCAAGCATGTCGCAGAAGCCCTCGTGCAAATTTTTACACGGTTGGGATTTCCTCAACAAGTTTTGACGGATAATGGATCCCAATTCCATAGCCTGTTAATGGAGGAGATCTTTAAGATCTTGAGGGCCAAACAGATCCACACAAGTCCCTACCATCCGGCCGGAAATGGGCTCGTGGAGCGTTTTAACGGCAGCCTCACCATGATGTTACGTAAGCTGGATCAAGAGAAACCTGAAGATTGTGACCTATATATATCTGCAGCTTTATTCGCCTACAGAGAAGTTTCCCAGGCATTTACAGGATTTCTTCCAGCTACACTTTATTCGGCAGACCTATTAAGGACGTGTCAAATGTTAGATATACCACTTGTGTTCTGAGTTTGAGATATTAAAGCGAGCTTCTACTAGGATCTCCTCTATTTACAATGCTCTTGGCTAAACAACTTTCGACATGTTTCCGCCGTTCTATCTGTCTCAAAGTACACAGCTACTTTGATCTACTACACAACATAAAAAACCATAAGCTTGTAAAAACAGGCCGCCTTGACTCTGTCTTTCTATCATATAGTCATGAATCTTATGTTAATCTAACTGCGTAATTCAAAAAGAGACCAAATTAAATGTACCAGTTGTCTGTCTTAAGCCACAGACACTCAGGACCAGCCTCAAGCTTTCGGATCCCACACCTGTTCCGTCGTAAAGTTGAACGCTATCCTCCCCACCACTAGGGCTGTTACACTGTAAAATAAAAGAGAACAATCAGATTAACTGTTATGTAAAAACAATAATGAAGATATCCTGAAAAAAGTCAGTGGCCGAAGGAAGCTTAATATTTATATTAGAAGTAAGCAGTCCACTTTTTAGTGTGGATTTTCTACGAGATGAAGAAAGCTATAACATATTAGGACAGCAGGAGATATTGATAGCAAAAAATAAAAGAGGAAAGCAAAGAGAAAAATTACTGGGCAGTTTAACATCGAGGCACGAAAATCAGTTTATATTTGATAAACATAATGGAGACAGAAAGTTGTGGTTTGACATGATCACCTACCCCTGTTGGGAATGTTAAAATGGGATGAGACTACTGCTGCTACTCACCCCTTGCAGAAAGTTGTGGTTCGACATGATCACCTACCTCTGTTGGGAATGTTAAAATGGGATGAAACTACTGCTGTTGCTGGCCTCTTGCAGAAAGTCTGCGTCAAATCATAGAATTAACTGTATTTTGATTTACGTCGAGAATTGTTTGGAATTGCTAGCTCTAGAGACAAACATGTCAAGTTTTTGGTAGAATGTTGAAGTCTTATTCGTTGGTGTCAAAAACGGGGACACTAAAAATGATGCGTTTTTACCAGCTCAGCAGACGTCAACAAGTGACAATCTTCAGACTCCGCACGGGTCACAACAGATTGGGATACCATCTATTCAACAAGTTAAAGATAGGAACTACTGATGAATGTATTTGTGGCAGTGATATAATGGCTGCTGATCATTTACTTCAAAGGTGACCAACATATGAGGAACAGAGAAAGGGCATTTGGCCATGACCAGTGCCATCCCTAGAAATGCTTTACGAAGATGTCAACAGCCTGAGACTGACCACTGCTTACTGTGAACAAATTCAAGTTGATGTCAACAGCCTGAGGCTGACCACTGCTTACTGTGAACAAATTCAAGTTGATGTCAACAGCCTGAGGCTGACCACTGCTTACTGTGAACAAATTCAAGTTGATGTCAAAAGCCTGAGACTAACCACTGCTTACTGTGAACAAATTCAAGTTGATGTCAACAGCCTGAGACTGACCATTGCTTACTGTGAACAAATTCAAGTTGATGTCAACAGCCTGAGAATGACCACTGCTTACTGTGAAAAAATTCAAGTTGATGTCAACAGCCTGGGACTAACCACTGCTTACTGTGAACAAATTCAAGTTGATGTCAACAACCTGAGACTAACCACTGCTTACTGTGAACAAATTCAAGTTGATGTCAACAGCCTGAGACTAACCACTGCTTACTGTGAACAAATTCAAGTTGATGTCAACAGCCTGCGACTAACCACTGCTTACTGTGAACAAATTCAAGTTGATGTCAGAGCGCGACACTTCACCCTCAACGTGGAATCCTACAATGACTAGTTTTTGTGTCCTTATGTCATACAAAGAAAGACTAGAATTACTGCTCCTTCAAGCATGTCGCACCAGGCCACTAACATGAGGTTGGGCATGGAGCTGGCAATCTCATTATGTGACAGGCAATCCCATCATGCACAAGAAATAGTTCCAGAAACTTGCTGCAGACGTCCTTGGAGGAACCAGCTGCAATGTTGGCGCCATGCTTCATACGGAACGACAAGGAAAAGGATGATGATGATAATGACGACGATGATGATGGTGATAATGACGATGATGATGATGATGATGATAATGACGATAATGATAGTGATAATGACGATGGTAAAAGTGATAATGACGATGATGAAAGTGATAATGACGATAATGACAGTGATATGGGACGCGGAAGAGATTTTATTTAAAGACAAAATGCACTATTCTATGACAAGCCGCAGAAGATCTCCACGACCAGAAGTTCCCTCCATTGGTTATATTCATTTTTATTACCCGGATGACGATTATTAAAGAATGAACTACAAATTAATGCGCCCAACTTATTGAGATCGATACCATTGTCTTCAACTAGCTATGACAGAAATAGTTATAGAGAGGAGTATCGATAATCTCAGCAATAATGTGAAGTATGGTGGAAAACTGAGACAGGGAGGGACTGCGTGGGTGTAAAACAAGGGAGACAGAAGACTAGAATAAGTAATGGAAAATGTGACGCAATAGGAAAATGAATAACCCTCAATATCATATTCATTATTAACATTCATACTTTTTTTTTTTTTTTTTTTTTTTTTTTTTTTTTTTTTTTTTCGTTCGCCCGCTAATACTCGAGGCGAAATCTCAGGTTATTATTTATGTCTAACCTGACATTGATTTTACGTGAGTATCCCTTTTTTTTCTTGTACAGAGACAGGTGTCCCTCGCCATTCAGGCAAATACTCGCCGATTTCGGAGGTACCCATTGCAGCTGGGTCGGCTCAGGAGCCGCCAGTCCCTGGTCGACGACACTACTTCAAATGTCCTCGCCAGGTCTCGAGTTAATCCAGTCCAAATCCCGGTCGACGAAAAATCCTCAAATGCCGTCGCCCGGGTTTGATCCTGTATCACCCGGTCGCCAGAGCGGTGTTGTAACCACTACGCTAGCGCGGCTCCCACATTCATACTTAAAATTTGAGTTCATCACAGTGTCGGTCTTCATGTCTATCCATTCATCTTTTTTTTCTGCCATCATTTTATGTACCCATTCAGCCAATCTATGTACGTATGATTTATACCTGTCTATCTGTCTATCTGTCTGTCTGTCTGTCTATCTATCTATCTATCTATCTATCTATCTATCTATCTATCTATCTATCTATCTATCTATCTATCTATCTATCTATCTATCTATCTATCTATCTGTCTGTCTGTCTGTCTGTCTGTGCATCAGTCGGTCTGTCTGTCTGTCCGTCCGTCCGTACGTACGTCTGTCTGTCTGTCTAGCTAGCTACCTAGCTACTTACATACCTACCTATCTAAAATATATCTATAATCTATCCATAATCTATCTAATCTATATGTCTGTCTGTTTCTCTGTCTGTCCGTGCGTCCGACTGACCGACCGACTGAACGACCGACCGACTTACAGAGTGTGTCTGTCTGTCTGTCTGTCCGTCCGTCTGTCTGCCCTCCGTCCGTCTGTGCGTACGTTTGTCTGTCAGTCTGTCTGTCTGTCCGTCCGTCCGTCTATCTGTCTATCTATCTATCTAGCTTGCTAGCTAGCTAGCTACTTACCTTCTTACCTACCTACTTACCTACCTACCTGCCTATCGAAAATCTGTCTATAATCTTTCTACACTCTACTTAATTTATCTAATCTATTTGTCTGTCTGTCTGTCTGTCCGTCCGCCTGTCTGTCTGCCTGTCTGTCTGAATTCTTGTAATGTATTAACAAAAAAAATATATCCGTGTCCTTCACAGAAAATCAGTGACATCTTGTCATACACCACAAACATTGACATCCTCTCATAAACTCACATACACTGACATTCTATCATGCGCTAACACAAACTGACACCATATTACTCATCACAGACACTGACAACTCTCGTTCGCTTGAATGCACAGACTGATAAACACACTGAAGCAGAGGAGATATGTAAGACTAATAACTTGAAAGTAAATGAAATATTTGCAAATCAGAATTGAGACCTAGAAATGAAAAGAAAATTAATGAAGGAGATAAAAATGAGCTAACATATTGTGGCCGTATATAAAGACAACACCTTGGTGAAGACCATAATAGAAGGAAGAGCTGAAGGCACACGTGCAAGAGGAATACAGCGCTATAAGTGGGAAGATAACATCAAGGCTTGAACAGGGAAGAGCATGGGAATAGAAGATACGCTCGTGACTGGAGTGGCCAAAGCTACATTCAACAACGTGGGTCAAATTCTAACATCTAAACAATTAACTCGCTTATTAAGACTGACAATCATCAAAAGTTATATATACCGTTCAAAAAAAGAAACGCAACATTATTGCAGTGGTAATGGACACCAAATTTCAAACTTGTACGAAAATTTTATTTTACGGAATTAATGTTTCACTCTTGGCATGAAGAAACTTTCAGACTTTAACAATGAAACGATGTTCATTAAATTTGGTTTGGACTTTTATTCTTTGCGACTGAGGCCTCCGTTTCAGTAAGGTGTATGGCCTCCTCTGGCCTCTATCAGAGAACGACATCTCCTTGACATGGATCCGATTAGCCGTTGGATCTGTTGTTGTGGGATGGCTGCCCACTCTTCCCGCAGTGCAAGAGACAACTGTCGGTGATTGGCTGGAGCCAAGTCTCACTGGCGGAGTCGTCTGTCGAGTTCATCCCATTGTGTTCTATGGGGTTCATGTCTGATGACATGGCTGGCCACGGAATGGTCTGGACGTTGTTGTCGGCGAGGAACTGGGTGGTGAGTTGTGCCACATGAGGTCGAGCGTTATCCTGCTGAAAAATCTACCCTATGATAAGGGTGGATTTAGATTGAAATGATAATGGTGCGCCAGAAAAATGCCAGGTACGTTAGCTCCGTTATAAGATTGACGACCACTTGCCACCCCTATCGACACCTGGTATTAAAGTGCAAGATGTAGGTGTCTTCTCTGATTTAGAATGTTGCTGTGTGTGTTGCAGTAGAACAGTTCACAGGGTACACCACAGGCAACATGACGTGTAGAGTCATAGAAATGGTAACTTTGCTTTAGGTTTATACAAATTATTGCACGCCACAAAACAGTCATGATATTTATGTCATCACCAGCATAGTATAACGAATGCAGGATTCAAAATCATATTAACTGATAGTCATGTAGGATTCAATACTCAATAGTTGTATTGTAAACAGATATCATAAAGTTCTGGTTCGTGAAGCTGTATAAATAATATATATAACTTCTGCAACAGTGTCAGCTGCAGATCTTCAATGTTCATAGACAACAATAAATGCTCCCTTTCTGATGCTAGCAGATCAGATGTATACAATAAGTCCGTTTACTGTCTGCACGTGAATAGCATACTGGGCATACAGGTCAAACCGACCTTTATAACGTTTCTAAGTCTAACCATCTGACTTGGACGTGATCTCTGATATAACGAATCCTGGAACACAGACAATAGTCTTGTTGGTCTAGAGCGACCCATATATATATAACTAGTTCAGGTATAAAGATACCGGTGGCGAAAATCCTAGTCAAAGTACCTCTCCATATTAAATCACACAGGCGAGCAAGGAGCGACAAAATGACGAACTTCTAGATGATAGCAAAAAGTTCGATATAAGAGGAATTACTTTTCTTCGGAAATCAACCACGAACATATGCCTCCAGGCAGGCTTGAATAATACTGGGAAATAGTCTAGTTAGTTAACTAAATCACAAAGACAATGTATTTCCCTCAGAAAATCACAAGACGCAGGTTGCGTCCGCTCGCTACTCAGACCATTTCTAAACTCCCCAGCTGGGCGGAACACACAGAACGAACTCCCAGTTTTTGACATGCGCAGAACTCATCTACGTGAGTATCAATTCACACAAAGCGATTTTAAGAACATTCGAGATAAAAGTCTTACCCAGTCGCGCCTTTTATGGTCATGAACAGAAGCGTTAAGACAGGTTTCAGACATCTACAACAGTTGACTGATACTACCAAATAAGGAGATATGGTCACGCTTCGTTCAAGAAATTATAGACCGAACGTGTCTCTATACAAGAGAAGGCAAACTCCTAAAAAATTGTAGTCTCAATAACTCGGGTTATGTCCCTTTGACTGTAAAAAAACATAATACACATTTCAGTCAAAAAAAATGATCATACATACGAAAAATGATCATACAAAGACTTTGGAAAAAGTAATTATTTGTGCGTAACATTACCGCACCCTCCCGGGAAAAAAAATGAAACTTTTTTTTTTAAATCCTGGAGCCGGAAAAATCTAGGCTCCTAACGCACGTATGATGCGCGGATATATACCTAACAAAATAGCTCAACACTTGGAGCGAAACTGAGATCATATCCCAGGTCCTTAGAGAAAAAAATTTATCTAAGTATTCGCGTATATATTCCAGGAAGGTGCCACCAACACAAGCCACCATGATGGCAACATCATAATAAAAGTCAAATTACTCTCATACCAATATATGAAATTAAATATATTATTATGATATCATATAATGTGTTGTGCAAACAGCGGTGTAATATATTAATATACCGCACTATTTTATTACATTATATAATGCATCAGTAATTAATAAGTAATACAATGTTGTTCTTTGTTGACATAAACAAGCAATAGAAGATGTGGACATCATCCGCTCCCAATCTAGGACAGGACTTGATATCCTCAAAGTTCCACAATGGACATAATCTCGCAGACTTCAATGATGTGCTGCGAAAATATCAATAACACAAATCTTAAAGACAACTGGTAAATCTCTTAATACAATTATGCAAATATATTATTTAAATGTGGCCGAGTGATCTTTTGGCCCGTATATCACTAACTAAGCCTTCTTAGATAATTACATGGTACAATGTTATAAATTTCCCTTAAAAAAAAGTGAGAAAAAATCTACTAACATGTCATTATAATATTGGACTGTATATCAGGAAATATATATATATGACAGAAGAATCATGTGGAATCGTGTGGGCATCTGGACAGAATGTCTGCCATCACATTATCCGAACCACGGATAGCTCGAACCGAGAAATGAAATGGTTGAAGAGCTATGGCATAACGAGTGGACCTCGAGCTCTTCAAGTTTTTGCTCTGAATAGCAGTAAGCGCTTTCTGGTCGGTTTCCACAATGAAATGTGCGCCTAGAAGAAATCTTTGTAACTTCAGAATAGACCATACCATAGCCAATAACTCACGGTCTAAAACCGAGTAATTCTTTTCTGCAGCATTTAATTTCCTAGAGATATACATCACCGGATGCAGAGTATCAGAATACTCCTGCATTAGTGCCGCCCCAATCCCAGTTGACAAGGCGTCACTTCGAAGAACAAAAGTCTTCTCAATAGTAGGTAACCTAAGAATAGGTGGAGATGAAAATAGGGCTTTAACCTGGTCCAATGAGGATTGACATTCTTTAGACCAGCGGATCAGATTAGGCGACCCTTTCTTCAATAAAGTAGAAAGCGGTGCCATAATGGAGGACAGATTCGGAATGAATCGTCCGTAGAATTGGATCAAACCTAATAGACTCCTTACTTGTTTCTTCGTTTTAGGGACCGAAATGTTAAGTATTTTTGAAACATTGTGGTCCTCTGTCTTTAAAAGACCACGACCAACACGATGACCTAGGAAAGAAATCTCACTAAATCCTATAAAGGCTTTAGAGGGTTTTGCAGTCAAGTTATACTCGCGAAGAGTAGACAGTAATTCGTATAAACCCAAATAGTGATCTTCCCAGGAATCACTGAATAGACAGATATCATCTAGGTATGCTATGACATCTGTACGATATGCGAGAATTCGCCGCATCATGCGTACGAATGTAGCAGGGGCGTTCATAAGACCGAAAGGCATGAAATTCCATTGGAATAAACCCCTAGGTGTAGAAAAAGCTGTAAAAGGTTTGGCACGTTCAGTTAGCGGGACTTGCCAATAACCTTTAGACAAATCTAGTTTGGTAAAGAATCTAGAATTAGAAAGTTTATTGAGTAGCTCTTCTAATGAAGGCATAGGTTCAGCGTCGAACTTCGTAACTTGGTTCAATTTGCGATAATCTACGCAAATGCGAATGTTATTATCCTTCTTTCGAACAATAACCATAGACGAAGAGTATGCTGAAGTGGATGGTTCAATGATTTCCAAACGTATCATTTCATCCAATTCTTTTTCGACTTGAGACTGGAAATGGATAGGTATTGGATAGGGTCTGACTCTGATAGGATTGTGATCAGTTAGCACAATGTCATGTTCAATGACATGTGTGTGTCCCGGGATGTCTGTAAGAACATCCTGAAATGTTTGCAACATCGAAGAAACTTGTCGATGTTCCTCAGCGGAAAGATTTGGAGAAACGGTCACGTTTTTCCAAGATTCCGTAGAATAAAGTGGGACCATAGAAAGAGGAAGATTGACATCAGAAAAAGTAGTTTCCTCATCCTGTATAACTGACAGAGATGAGTACTGACCATGAGGTGCTTGAGAATTGTCCGTAGCCTGGAAAATAGGCTGCAAATAGTCAGGTCTTTCATAAAATTCCGTGAGCATATTTATGTGGAAAGTTTTATGCTTTCCATCAATATCGACAACATAGTCGACATCAGAAATTTTGGAGACTATTGCATATGGACCTTTCCATGCAATTAGAAGTCTGTTCTCCCTTGAAGGAAGTAGAACGAGAGCTTTGTCACCTGGACAAAGTTGTCGTAGACATCTATTCTTATTTGCAAACTGCCTTGCCTTTTCTTTAGCAAATTCGGAAGACGAAGTTGCTAGTTTGCATGCCTCGATGATCTTTTGCCTAAGAGCAATGACGTACTCATAAGAAGATTGAGTCTCATCGCTAATATTATCGGCAGTGATTAGATCGTGAAGTAAAGACATAGGGCCGCGCGGTTGCGCGCCAAAGACAAGTTCAAAAGGGGAAAACCCTGTATGTTCATTGGGGACCTCTCTATACGCAAAGAGAGCCGCGGGTAAGACCCTGTCCCAATCCTGAGGATGATCCTCAGTTATTTTACCAAGTAAAGTTTTCAGAGTCCTATTTAAACGTTCGACCAACCCATTAGACATTGGGTGATAGATACTGCTGAGAGACCTTTTAATGTGTAGCATAGACATTACCTGTGACATAGTGTCTGATATAAGTTGAGTGCCATGGTCTGACAATATTTCTCCGGGAAAACCCAAGCGAGAAAATATCAGCCAAAGAGCGTCTGCGATATCAGCAGTTGAGATGCTCTTGAGAGGTATTGCCTCTGGCCAACGTGTGCACATATCGACACATGTAAGAATAAATTGATGTCCTCTAGCCGACTTAATTCTAAAAGGACCGATAATATCTATTGCCATTTTTTGAAAAGGGCGAATAGGGATGTCAGCAGCCTGGATAGGCGCAGCATGTCGTGGTCCTTTAGATTTGACCTCCTGACATACTTTGCAAGAGCGACAGTACATTCGTATGTCCTTGCTCACAAATGGCCAAAAGAAAGCCGCAAGAACTCTCGACTTTGTACGGGAAAAACCCATATGTCCAGCACATTGCGAGTCATGAGCATGTTGCAATATTTGCAATCTCATGCTCTTAGGCACAAGAATTTGTGAATGAGTGGACGTAGTCGAGTCTTGTACTATACGTACAAGTACGCCGTTCTTCATAGAAATCCAAGACTTTCTATTAGTATTTTGATTAGGATCACCTTTTTTTGCTAGAATGAAGAATTTTTGTAAAGAAGGATCTTCTTCTTGCAATTTGATAAATGAGTCACGTGTAATAGTCAAGTGACTATCTTGGTCATTTACTTCATCATTATTAGTTAATGAAGTTTGAGGTGGATCCAGAGCATGTGCTCTTGTGACCACCGCATTGGTAGCTTCAATGTTTTGCTCTTCCCAAACAGCGATCTGCTGTGGGGTACATTCCCTAACTCCGTGAATACGACCAATAATAAGGTCCGCAATAGGGTTTGGAAGTAGACACGCGTGGACCTCTCCCGTGAAGAAAGGAGTAGCAATATGTATTATGGCAGTAGGATATTTTTCCACCGTGCCACCAAATGTGACACATTTGATGACCTTTCCTGTAGCAAAGGATGGATCTACAAGAGATTGCCTAACGCCGACAGTAGTACATCCAGAATCAAACAACACCGAGACTGTATTACTATTTACAAGCCCCTTATTTAATATAAGAGAACCTCTCCCATCATGAGCAACATTAGCAGGAAGAGCGGGCAAAGGATGACCACAGCTTAGAGTACTAACGGTCTTCGGATCAAATAAAGTACTGCATTGGATACATTTATTTGCCCTACCAAAATCAAAAGATGAGCATCCGATAGCATTATGGTCTTTACCACTATTAATCTGTTTATCTGCTCCCTGAGATTCTTGTTGAACAGAGTTTGTCTGTTGATATCTTTTTCTCTTATGTTGCGATCTACCGCGACCATTATTGCCTCTGCAATTATCATTAACGTCCCTACTGTAATTTTTTATCCTGGTTTGAGTTCCAGTTTCCATAACTGTCATTACCATCTCTATGCTGTTGAGAACCTCTATTATCTTGGTATTGAGGTCTCTGCAAAAAATATTTCCCTCTATGCCGATTACCTTTGTGGAAGTTTCTAAAGTTAACCGGAGTAGAATAACGTGTAGTATTAGGATGTCTCCAGTTCTGGGAAGAAGAATCACCCTGGAATTGATTACTATGATTCTGGGCATAATTACGGTTACTCTTTTTATTGAAATTTTGCTGGCTACCCTGAAATTTACGCATAAAATTTGGGCCATAAGGTGCTGCCGAAGCAACTGGCAGACCTTCTTTCACCTTAGAGTTGCTAATGGTTATGTGCGGATGCGCAGTAACATTCTGGCTACAGTATTCATCCATTTCTTTTATGTTTTTAGGCTTACGCTCATGAAGAAAAGAAAGAAAAGCTTCATTAACAGAAGACATGACCTTGTCTCTAAGTAGTAAGTCCATGAGGGCTTCAAATGTACTTTCTGTCTTAGACAACTCAATCCATCGTAAAAAAGTAAGACGTATGCTTGAGATGAATTCAGAGAATTCAACTCCAGTTTCTGGTAACATGTTTTTAAATTTAAGACGATATCCGTCCTCGTTAAGTTGGTACTTCTTTAACAATGCCGCCCTGACAACCTCATAGTTGTTTTTGTCAGGCACATCTACCATACTCAACAAAGTCAAAGCATCACCTCTAAGTATCTTGGACAGATGATAAACATATAATGTTTTATCTATATTATGCACATTACATGCACTTTCAAATCTATCTAGATAAAATGTTATATCATCGATTGAGGGATTAAATGCTGGTAGATTAAGCTTGAAATCCTTAGCATTAGTCTTATCTGACACCTTATTTGCATCATTAGCATTACCAGCGTTCAATAACTTTAACTTCTCTAACTCTAAAGCTATGAGTTTTTCTTCATGCTCCATTTTTGCTTTTCTCTCATCAGCTTCTCTTTGTAACCTTCTTTCTTCAGCCTCAGCCTGTAACTTTTTTTCTTCAGCCTGAGCTTGTTTTTCTAATCTTTTATTTTCAGCCTCTATTTCAAGTCTCTTATTTTCAGCCTCTTTTTCAAGTCTCTTATTTTCAGCCTCAGCCTGAAGTCTCTTCTCCTGAGATTCTGCTTCTCTTTTTTGTTTTTCCATTTCCATTTGTAATCTTTTCTCATCCACCTGCATCTGCAGTTTCTTTTGTTCTATCTCAGCATCTATTCTCTTTTGTTCAGTTTGTTCTTTCATTTTCTTTTCTTCCGACTTCAATGCCTTGGCATATTGAACAGTCGCAAATTCTTCTAATTTATCACCTGTCTTCCCAAGGGCTTTACCCTGCTCAATAAAGTACTCAAATGTAGACATGATGTCTAAAATGTGAGTACAGAACCTGAAATAATTAATTATCTTATTTCAATCTTAATAGCAACAAGACTTAATAAAGTGCTTGTATAATCACTATGTTTACTCCAATCTCTGTGGGAAACAAGACTTGACACCAACTTGTATTATCAAATGTATAATAATATCACAAGTCACCTCTTAATCATCAGTGCACTACCCAAATCAGTGCATAACTATCAGTTATTTATCATAACTGCACTACAATAGTGCATAAGCAAAAAACCACCAGTTAGTTATGATAAGTGCACTATAGACCAATAGTGCATGAGCATATATGTAACAATAGTGAAAGCTAACTATGCAAGAACTATGCAAACAATAACAAGACAATGTAAACAATAACAAAGGTCACCAACAATGTAAACAATAACAAAGATCAAAGTCAATGTAAACAACAACAAAGATCAGAGTCAATGTAAACAACAACAAAGATCAAAGTCAATGTAAACAATAACAAAGATCAGAGTCAATGTAAACAATAACAAAGACCAAACAATACGAAAACATTCGCATAAGTCAAATAAATAAACAGCGAAACTAAAAAGAAATATCACAAAGAATGTGATGACAAAATGCGAAGATATGACAAACAAATGACGCTACAGTGTATACACAAAAATTTACGTAAAGAACTGAATAATAGAAAAGAGGAGACCTACAAATACAAACAATTGAAATCGAAACTAAAAAACAGAAAGAAAGAGAGAAAAAAAAATATACAAAAAACGAAAATAAAGCACAACTCGTCACAACTAAACAGATATAGCAACGATTGTCGCTAGCAAATTTCACAGTAGGAAATTCGCACAGTCCCTAACGAAACGCTAACAGTAGAACCTCTGTGACGTGGTATCTTCCACTGAAAGACACCGCCCAACCGAAAAAACCCGCTGAATATAAACATATAAATATACAAATACAAATAACATATAACATGTAACAAATAGCAAAAAGTGTGAAAGAATTTAGAAGGCTCAGCTAGAACATAAGGGCACAGTTCACAAACAAAACAGGCCACTTAACTTCTATGTATCCAAAACGTCAGCACAGTTCAGAACAGGATGTGATCAGCATTCTTAGGACAATGATCCAACGTTGATCCATATCTGCTCTCGTAAACTGCCATGACGAAGGAAATGAGCTTCTGACAGGAAACAGCTTCTGAACTTGACCTTCTGAATTCTACAAATTGACTTGAGCACTTGACCTTCTGAATCTGCAACAGTACCTCTGAGACCGGAACAGTTGTTACGGCACTTGTCCTTCTTCCTAACAGATCAGGAAAACTGCCAACTTGACGAGGAACGCCGGGTATTTTGAAACAATTTCCAACTTTCAGCAACGCCGGGTACTTTCAAAATCTTTCATCAAACATTGAGGTGATGAGTTGAAACTGTAATGTTGAAAGCTTGATGATGATGTCTGGGTTTGTTGACCCCCTTGATAGCTGGTATCAGAGTAAACCAACATATGGCCACCAAAAATGATAAGGGTGGATTTAGATTGAAATGATAATGGTGCGCCAGAAAAATGCCAGGTACATTTGCTCCGTTATAAGATTGACGACCACTTGCCACCCCTATCGACACCTGGTATTAAAGTGCAAGATGTAGGTGTCTTCTCTGATTTAGAATGTTGCTGTGTGTGTTGCAGTAGAACAGTTCACAGGGTACACCACAGGCAACATGACGTGTAGAGTCATAGAAATGGTAACTTCGCTTTAGGTTTATACCATTTATTGCACGCCACAAAACAGTCATGATATTTATGTCATCACCAGCATAGTATAACGAATGCAGCATTCAAAATCATATTAACTGATAGTCATGTAGGATTCAATACTCAATAGTTGTATTGTAAACAGATATCATAAAGTTCTGGTTCGTGAAGCTGTATAAATAATATATATAACTTCTGCAACAGTGTCAGCTGCAGATCTTCAATGTTCATAGACAACAATAAATGCTCCCTTTCTGATGCTAGCAGATCAGATGTATACAATAAGTCCGTTTACTGTCTGCACGTGAATAGCATACTGGGCATACAGGTCAAACCGACCTTTATAACGATTCTAAGTCTAACCATCTGACTTGGACGTGATCTCTGATATAACGAATCCTGGAACACAGACAATAGTCTTGTTGGTCTAGAGCGACCCATATATATATATAACTAGTTCAGGTATAAAGATACCGGTGGCGAAAATCCTAGTCAAAGTACCTCTCCATATTAAATCACACAGGCGAGCAAGGAGCGACAAAATGACGAACTTCTAGATGATAGCAAAAAATTCGATACAAGAGGAATTACCTTTCTTCGGAAATCAACCACGAACATATGCCTCCAGGCAGGCTTGAATAATACTGGGAAATAGTCTAGTTAGTTAACTAACTCACATAGACAATGTATTTCCCTCAGAAAATCACAAGACGCAGGTTGCGTCCGCTCGCTACTCAGACCATTTCTAAACTCCCCAGCTAAGCGGAACACACAGAACGAACTCCCAGTTTTTGACATGCGCAGAACTCATCTACGTGAGTATCAATTCACACAAAGCGATTTTAAGAACATTCGAGATAAAAGTCTTACCCAGTCGCGCCTTTTATGGTCATGAACAGAAGCGTTAAGACAGGTTTCAGACATCTACAACAGTTGACTGATACTACCAAATACGGAGATATGGTCACGCTTCGTTCAAGAAATTATAGACCGAACGTGTCTCTATACAAGAGAAGGCAAACTCCTAAAAAATTGTAGTCTCAATAACTCGGGTTAAGTCCCTTTGACTGTAAAAAAACATAGTACACATTTCAGTCAAAAAATGATCATACATACGAAAAATGATCATACAAAGACTTTGGAAAAAGTAATTATTTTTGCGTAACACCCTCGTGCAGCCAGAAGTGGAAGGACGTGAGGACGAAGATTTCAGCAACGCATCGTTGGGCCAGGCGTCCTTCAATTTGCACCAGGTCACTTCTTCCCATGAAGTTGATCGCCCCCCACATCAGTAAACCTCCACCACCATGTGGAGGAGCCTCATCAACGCTGTTCTGGGCGTAGCGTTCATGGACTCTGCGGTAAACTCTTCTCGGTCTATCGTGTCGCTGGAGCACAAAAAATGATTCATCACTAAAATAAACCCGTCTCCAGTCATTCCCAACGGTCCATTGACGATGCTGGTTCGCCCACTGCAGTCCATTCCGGCGATGCCAGTCCGTAAGAACAGGACCTTTGTAGGGTCTTCTAGCCCAAAGACCAGAGTTGTGCAGCCGGTTCCTGACCGTTTGATCTGAAATTCGACGAGCTGCTGACATTGGCTGGACTGTGAAGGACGCAGATGCAAGTCGATTTCTGAGGTGACGCAGCCGTATGAAGCGGTCTTCGGCAGGAGTTGTGACTCTGGGTCTACCACTGCGCGGCCGGTCTGCAACTGAGGCAGTTTCTTGAAATCGCCCCCAAAGGCGACTAATGGTTCTTCTAACCACATTAAATTGTCTGGCCACTACACTTTTTGACTGCCCAGTCTGTAAACGTCCAATAGTGATGAGTCGTTGTTCTGGAGTGAGATGAGCCATACTTGCGCATTGAATTTTCAACTGAATTTATTCGAGGAGAGTCAATCTTTTATAGGCATTCAATAATATGGTCAGAGAGTTTTGTGTTCATTAAGTTTCACGGGATTCTCATGAACCTGTCACGAGTTATTGTCAAAAATGTTGTTTTGACCTTGACCTCTTTCATGACCTCACGAATCATGTTAGTTGCTTATCCTTTACAGGACGTGGCAATCAACCCCAGCTTTTATTGGCTGTTTGTGATTTTTCTAGGCAATTTTTTTCATTCAGTAGTTTGCCATTGCTTTCTGAAAAAAAGTTAGTTGCTTATCCTTTACAGGACGTGGCAATCAACCCCAGCTTTTATTGGCTGTTTGTGATTTTTCTAGGCAATTTTTTCATTCAGTAGTTTGCCATTGCTTTCTGAACGGTACGGCGCTTATACCATTGTTAAAAATCCACACAAAGCGATCTGCTACCAAACCGCCTGCCGCAGGTTTCGAACCTGGTATATCTGGATTATGAAACTGCGTTCATATCCATTAGGCCACAGACGCCGACCACGAATCATGAGGTAAGTATAATTCAGGTAACCACGAGAAGTTAATGACCAGGCGGACACAGTCGATAGGTTGACTGATGTCCAATCAGCGATTATCTTTTATAAAAGTAACACCAAAAAAGTTGCGTTTCTTTTTTTTGAACAGTATACGTTCTTCATTACTGTATTGTATAGAAACATAGAAAATGAACAAGCAAAAAATTGAGGCCCTTGAGATGTGATTATATAGATGAATGAAGTGCATCTCGTAGAAATGAAAGAAAACAGGTATTAGAAAAACTAGAAACATCTCGTAGAAATGAAAGAAAACAGAGGTTTTAGAAAAACTAGAAATGAAAGGAGAATTTTGTATTAAGAGGCGGAATGACCAGTTCCCTTCCTCGATGCCTTTGCTTTCCTTAACACAAGTGCAGAGCCAGTGATTAACGCTCAGACTGATTTCGTTGTTTCATACATACTACCAACAGAAGTGAAAATGGAACACATATACCAAAATACTCACAGACGTTCTGAGACCAGTGCTTGATTCTGTCGAAGACTGTGAGAACAGCGCATCTCTGTCTGTTTCACCTGTACAAGAGTGCGTCATTCGACGAGATATAAGGGAATCAAAAGAAATCAAGCACAACACAAAAATCTGAATCTTGAATATAAAACAATCGCTTACAACAACCTGTAGAAACCTACCTACCAGATATATTTATAGAATATGTGATTTCTATATACTCACTTTGGAATTCTCGCCAGTGCTACGGAGTTCGTGCACTGTGCTGAGATCCTCCGTGTGCGATCTAAGGGAGGAGATCGGAGCACTGATTGAGTTGTCCGTGTGCAATGTTAAATACAAACCAAACTAAATCAGAAGTATGATTATTATTGAAATTATTTGCTCTGCTTGCAGCATGGGTCCAACACTGTAAATGGCTTACACAAGCAGGTTTTGTCATTTCAAGTGAGTAACCTGCCAAAAATATGGTGGGGAAAAATTACGTTGAGCTTTTCTTGCTTCATGCCCTGAAGACAGCACTAATTGTCCCCTGGGCATTTCATTTATTTCCATTTTCCTTCAGAAGTAAATCAATGACACGCATAGAGTGGCACGCAGGCATAAAAGCTTCATTTATAAAATCATTAGCAGAGATGCGTCTCTGGCTAAATATACAAATATGAGATGGTGATGCACTGTGCGATGAACTCTAACATAAATGGAAAAAAATTCCATAAAGGTTGTCAAAAAAAAAAAACAACAACAACAACAAACAAACAAACAAACAAAAAATGAATATTTCCGAAGCGACGACACCCGGTAGTGGTTAAAAAGCGTGGGGCGCTTAAGTGCTTCTCGTATATTTTGTCCATAAGTGTCTAATGAAATATAACGCAGAAGTTAATTTCATGCAGAATCAGCGCCGCACGCTTTTTGTCAATTTGATGTTACATTTTATGACTGCAAGCTGTAAACTCCTTGAAAATTTATGTGTGGCTTTTTAGTGCATTAAAAGCGTGTGTTTGAAATACTTAAAAAAAAAATATTTTTTATTATCTTCTTTTTAGTGTTTTTTTAATTTAAATTTCAGCCAAATGTAATCGATTCTCTAATTACATCATCAGTTTGCGATAAATGAGTCCTCTGCACAGGAGGCGGATTTCATTATTCAGTATATTACACGGAAAGTTAATATTATTTGTTTGTGTTATTCTTTTAATTTTGATAAGAGTTGTAAAGTACATTTTTTAGATTCCGGATAAAGACCCAAGTTGTCGCATATGATAATGATCGAGCATCCAATTGTCGGAGAGAGATTTACTTTAAGATAAGGAAGATGGGGATGTAAAGTAGTTCTAGGTTCCATATGGAGCAGGGAGGGAAAAATTAGGGAAATGATGTACAAAGCCTTTTATTTCATCCCGCGCACCCGAAATAAAAGAGTAAATGGGGCACCATTTCACGGACTCTACCCATCCAAATCTTTGACTTAGATAATCAGAGTAAATAAGGGGTCAAGTAGGAAGGGAAGGAATGAAGGGAGGGGAAGAGGGAGGGGAGAGGAAGGGTATAATAACACCCGCATATGTGGGTAATCGGAGGTGTTCAACCCAACCGCGGTGCAATAGTAAGGTCTCAACCAGGGCACCACCTTAAACGGGTGGAAGGGATGAAAGGGATAGAGTAGAAGGGAGGGGGAATAACACCCGCATATGGTGTTGTGATCGCAAGCGACCCAACCAGCATGAATTGGGTGTCAACCTGGCAGCACTGCCTTAAACGGGGAGGACTGGAGGGGATGATGGAAGGGATGATGGGAGGTAAATGGGATGGAGTTGGAAGAGCGGGGATTGAGAGGGAGGGGAGGAGGATGGAGGGGAAGGGAGATGGGGAATGGAAAAAGAGGAGAATAGAAGAAAGGGGTGAAGAGGGAGGGGAGGGGAAGGGGTGCGGTGGGAGGTGAAGAAATGAGGGGAGGGAGGAATATACCACCCTCATATGGGGTCGCAAGTGTCAATTCAACCAGAGTTTACTGGAAGGGTCTCAAGCTAGGTGCATAGCCTTAAACGGGTGGGGGGAGGGGACGGGGGAAGTGTGACTAGCACCCGCATTTGGAGCGACCGCAGGGATCAATCCTTGTCTTCCCATGATTTCTTCAAAGCCAGTTTTGTCTGTTCCTATTATTGCGATTAGGTACCGCATCAAAATTATGCTGAATAAAAATGGAAAAAAAATTCCATAAATGTTGTCAAAAACCAAACAAACAAACAAACATAAATATTTCTGTACAAAACACCCTCCGTGAAGAGAAACGCGTTATATTAATGGGTGTTAAATTTAGTTTCCACCCCGCAATGCTCGGCCTTTTTCCATAAATTCCCAAAATGCACAATGAAAAGATTGGAACTTAGTGCGAGAATTAAAAGGTTTGATTTTCATTGAAAAAGTGAGTGGTTAATGAAAATAGTCGTAGAAAATGTATTCTAAAGATATATCTGATAACAGAAGTTAAGGTTTTTTTTATTGAGGAGTTGTTGATGAAAATAGTTGTAGAAAATGTATTCTAAAGATGAATTTCTGATTATATAAGGGGGGGGGGGGGGAAAGTGAACAAATCATCGAAAATGTATTTAAAGATCAATTTTTTTATTCAAACGGGGGATAATGGGGACTTTACTTGAAGAAAATAAAATAGTCATTGAACATATATTCTAAATAGCAATTTCTGATAATAGGTTTTTTTTATCCAAAAGGGTGGAGGTGAGGACTGTATATATCAATTTAGCAATAACACTATGGGTGACAAAATAAGAATTGAAAGTCGAGAAAACGTAAATTTCTTGACAATCAGCACACACGTATTAGTGGTAGCAAATCAAAAAAATTAATGAAGCACCTGTTAATGAATTTGTACCATCATCTGTGAAGGAATTGAGAAACAGGACCCTGTTCAGAGTTTCCCAGAACCATCTTGTTTCTTGTCCCTTTGCTGTCCCCTCAACCCGTGAAAAAGATGGACAAACAAATAATGCCTTTATTCTCATGAGTATGGAGCACTTGAATAACTTCATAACACCAGCCATGAGATGTGTAGAATGTAAATTTATGATGTCATGTAGGCTCAAGGAAGAATCACAGTATTCAAAGCAGGGTTGCTGTCACACAATCGTTGTCAAATATAACAACCGTTGGTGTGAAAAATCTCTCAAAACATCAAGAGATGCAGAAAATATAAAAGAAACATGGAAATACACCCAACCCCCCCCCCCCCCAAAAAAAAAAAAAAAAAAAAACAAAGAAATTAATATAAGGATGGTAACGTTTATATGTTGGTCAAGGTCATGCTGTGAATGAATATGTGCGAAGCAACAGAGAATCACTAACTCCATCACAAAATCTTCCGACAAAGCCAAAGCAATTAGAAAGACTGAGAGCCATCAGAAAAGGGTTTACTGACGAGGCAGAAGTAAAGAAAAGGGGATATATATATATATATATTCTTCTTCTTCTTCTTCTTCCGTCCTTAGCCAAAGACCGACCAAGCAGTCAGAGGCCATCACGCCTTGTGGCGTCTTAAGGGCAACAGCAGATTGATTTTTTCTGTTGTAGTTTCCCATCACGCCTAGCGGCGTCTTTAGGGCAACAACAAATAGATCCATCTGCCGTTGTTTCCGTAATCGGTGTGACATATATATATATATATACTCTAGGATGTTGAGGTAAATACGTCTGGTATGTTGATATTTGGTATTGATGATATATATATATATATATATATATATATATATATATATATATATATATATATATATATATACACGCCCACACAGGGCTACTGTAAACAAGTCATGAGGACATCACACTAACTCACGATGATGAAGCCAAGGAAGCGTTAAACGACTGTTGACGTAGGCATGATAACAGTTCAATGCAGCTGGCATCTATAAATCATTAGTTAGTTAGTTGCTTATCCTTTACAGGACGTGGCAATCAACCCCAGCTTTTATTGGCTGTTTGTGATTTTTCTAGGCAATTTTTACGTTCAGTAGTTTGCCATTGCTTTCTGAACGGTACGGCGCTTATACCATTGTTAAAAATCCACACAAAGCGATCTGCCACCAAACCGCCTGCAGCAGGTTTCGAACCTGGTATATCTGGATTATGAAACTGCGTTCATATCCATTAGGCCACAGACGCCGACAAAAATCATTAGTAGTTTGTACATATCATAGTACTGGCATATCATTCTAACCTTCCTCGCTACAGCTACAGGAAAACTGCCCCGCATGGGGAGTGGGTAGTCAAATACATAAGCTTAGTTCATCTTTCACCTGACCCCAGCAAGTCAGGTACTTCTTTGGTCAAATTACGCCGCAAAGTTAGCGGGCTTCTAGCATACGATGCAAATCTCTACTTTCTTTTAAATATCCTCTGAATAACCCAGTCAGGTACATTTACTGGCATAAGCAGGCCGCGCAAATATGGCGGGCTCCCAAAATACGTTGGCCTCTGTGGCTTTCCTTTAGACAAACAAGGTATGTCAGTCCTTGTTCAGTTGATACCGCCTGAATAGCGGGTTCTAGCATATAAATGTTCTCTGGGCTTCCTTAACCCGATAAATACAATTTCAGCATAATGAGCGAGCTCCAATTCTATTATCTTCAGTGAACTCTTTCCAGTACAGAAGGAAAAGTCACTACAATGTCAATTGACAACAGAGAGACAAAAATAGTGTAAAGTTATTTTACCTTGACAGCAATCCAATGAAAAAACACCAAAATAACACTCGCCATCCTTGGCGCTTAGAATAACACATGGGGATAAATCTAGACATCTTTTGTCACACAGAGGCTTTCTTTCCTCGAACGCCTAGCCAGATAAGAGACGCTGCGCGTCTTAACCCCTTGAAAATCTCTGCTCGACTCCCCGAACAAACAGGCTTATTAACGCGCGCAAAATTGTCGCGCATGCGTCGAAAGACGCAAGTCCCCTTGAGTTAAGCTCAAGTGGGGCGATCTGAAACATTCCAGGAAATGCTGACCACTCGAGCCATATGGTCAGGTTGGAAGACCTCGGTCCTAAAATTAGACCGCTTGGATAAAAGACCAGTGGGATAACAACTACTTCTGACTTAAACCAAAGTATATTTTAGACCAAGAATCTGAAAATTACGTCCCCGACTGCATTTAATAATGTTTCATTAACATATTCTCCTTTTTCCTTCTATTTCTCATTCTCGTTTTCAGCATGAGATGCCATATCTCAAGAATGAATTGTTGGAATGCTCTGAAACTTTGCAGAGTGTATCTTAACATCTTAAACCTTGTCCTGAATTTGTTTTGCCTTCTCAGTCTGTTTTATTTTTGCAGATGTTTTGCATAGTAATGAGGTTTGATAATTTTCAAATTTTATTTTGTTTTACAAATGGTCACACAAAGAACTTGCTACATTTCTTGATATTCCAAATGTTAGGTTTAGGACATATTGCATTCATTTGTGGACTTGCATGCAGAATTTCAACTCTATATGTTGAGAAATAATTATGTTATGTGGATTCTATATAACCCTGCTTTTTTATACTGCGGCGGCCATTTTAAATAGCTAAAAAGCATAATTATGCAACCACTCATATGGTAATTGGCTCTTACCAAGAAACCCTTTGACATATATATATAGGCAAAATGTAAAGTTATTTATAAGAAAAATTCATGTTTCTACCCTACGGCTTTAAGGCTGCTGTGGGTATAACCTAAAAGAAAGTTGTTTGATGAAGATAAACACGTGTTTGATGTCTGCAATGTTGAAGGATGATGTTCTTTGTTGGTTAACGATGTTTATGAATATGAAAGAAAGGAAGGTGGGGAAAAGATTTTAGTCAAAAAAATTCCGTTGATGACCGTGAACTACAGCTCTGGTGTGGTCAATAAACAAACTTCGGAGATACCTGCTGGGCGCACATTTCACTGTAGAGACGGACCAGCGTGCCTTATCATTTCTAAAGCATAAGGATCACAAAAGTGCGAAATCTGCACGCTATGCAATTTCGCTTCAACGTTTCCACTTCGACGTACGGGCGATACGTGGAAAGAACAATGTAGTTGCCGATGTCCCCTCTCGATGCCCTCAACAGGAAAGGAATGTTCTCTCTCGATGCTTGTTGTATGATGTCTTCAGCACATATCGAGATCGTCCTCAGCATAAATCGAGATCGTCTTTCAGCACATATCGAGATCGTCTTCAGCACATATCGATATTGTCTTCAGCACAAATCGAGATCGTATCGAGATCGTCTTCAGCACATATCGAGATCGTCTTCAGCACATATCGAGGTCAATATACACTTTATGACATTCCGATGTCCATTCTGAAACACACTTGGCTTAGCAGTAGATACAAAAAGTTGATTAAAAAAAATAAACTGTTTTTTTCCTAAAAAAAACATGAAAAAGTGTCACATTGGAGCACCGCCTAGACGTTAAGAGGGACGATGATGGGAGGAAAGAAAGATGGAGAGAAACAATTAATAGAGTAAAATTAGACTAACTAAAGGGACACCCGTTTGTCAAACATTTTGTTTACATGTTTTGCCCAGGAGCCTTGTGCTCTTTGGGTCACCTTCTCATAATTGGAACCTCTTCTAGAAAACGAGGTTATACTCATCTCACCTCCTCATAATCGGAACCTCTTCTAGAAAACGAGGTTATACTTATCTCACCTCCTCATAATCGGAACCTCTTCTAGAAAACGAGGTTATACTCATCTCACCTCCTCATAATCGGAACCTCTTCAAGAAAACGAGGTTATATTCATCTCACCTCCTCATAATGGGAACCTCTTCTAGAAAACGAGGTTATTGTATGTATGTATGTAGGAGTCAAGGGCTTTTTTCGTTCAATAGTAGTCGTAGCGCCAGGTTGCTCCAATCCTAAACTAAAGAACGCCCTATGTTGATTAGACTCTAGCATTGAGTTGATATGTATGTATGTATGTATGTATGTATGTATGTATGTATGTGTGTGTATGTATGTATGTATGTATGTATGTATGTATGTATGTATGTATGTATGTATGTATGTGTGTGTGTGTGTGTGTGTGTATGTATGTATGTTATGCTCATCTTACCTCATCTATTTCATAATCATAACCTCTTCTAGAAAACGAGGTTATACTCATCTCTTTTTTTTTTTTTTTTAATCTCACCTCTTAATCGGAACCTCTTCTAAAAAACGAGGTTATGCTCATCTCACCTCTTCTAGAAAACGAGGTGTATATCAGAGGTGACCCAAAGAGCGCAAGGCTCCTGGGCAAAACATGTAATCAAAATGTTTGACAAACAGGTGATTAGCCCATTGTGCCTTTGTTTTAATAAAGACATGTTGCCGCTGTCCAAGAGAACAACGAGTTCATGTTGCCGCTGTCCAAGAGAACAACGAGGTTCATGTTGCCGCTGTCCGAGAGAACAACGAGTTCGTGTTGCCGCTGTCCAAGAGAACAACGAGAAAACAACTACCATAGTAGTACGTCCAATACTAACATACGGAAGTGAGTCATAGTTAGGGTGGCCATCAATCTTCTTGTCCCCGATTTAACCGCTTAAGATTGCTCATCCCGGCGGTTTTTTTTTTCAAAAGTGCATTTTCCCGGTTTTACCACAGACTGAGCGTGACTTAGCCGAGCTCTAACTTATACAATTACATTTTTTAAGGAGTATGTTTACATGTAAATGTTGAACGAATATCAAGAGGAATGTCATTTCGTTGTTCATGTTTAAAACTGTATTAAATCTGTGAAAGGCATTCTTAAACAGCGCATGTGTCATGAGTGTGCCCTTGAAGTAATATAAAAATTAACATATAATAGGGAATTGATGCACAATACAACATGGCTGCATGGTCTGTCTGCAGCATTGCCTTCAGATAATATATAGTTTAATTTAATAAATCACATAGCTAACTTATAACGTACAACGAAGACATACAGTATTATTTGCCACATTTAATTGTTACAAAACTAAAATGTAGGTTCAACATAGTTGACACTGGGGTCGATAGCTGTCAATCAAAAGAGCGCTTAGACAAAACAAAAGGCATCACTCTTGTTGTTTGGTAGAATCGCGTGCGGATCGCTTGGCGCTGCACATCTGTGCATGGGACAGTTCACTCGTTACCATTGAGTGCAAGTATTGGCAATTTGATGACACTTTTAGCACTCTAAAATGACACACAAAAAAACAAAGTAATGTACTTTTTTAGTGACATTTTATTACATTTATAGGAAAAGGAATGTAGAGGTAAATGTAAAAAGTGGACATTTATCCACGAGAACACCTGCACTGGTACAATTGAGTCTTTTAATTAGGACGTGAGAAAGACAAGATACGTGCTGAAATCAGCATTTTACACTGTTGTCAGGTTTTCAAAAATCGTGTACTCCTGACTGTGGCAGAGATTATGATTAATAAATTTCAGATATTTATTGTTTATTCTACACTTGTCTTTTACCTTTCATTCACTCTTTTACATTTCTTTCGCATATGCTCGATTGGTATTACCTTTCTTTCGCATACGCTCGATTGGTAACATATTTCCTCCCAGATTCAAACCTTTCTCATTTTTCTAATTTAGCAACGCATTTTATTGCTGTGAGCTAAGTCCTTTGATGAGAGATCGAATCGTGTTAATTCGTTCTCGACAGGGATATGAGGAAGACTATCGTCTTTCACTTTTCTCTGATCTGCTCGCCTATAAGTTAATTATTCAAGGTGAAAGATTTGAGATGACAGATGAGTCGCTTATATTGCGTTTATGACCACAGTCTGTTGGCAGAATTCGTGAGATCCTGTAAGTCGAGGAAATCTCGCACGGGGTCTGGTCTATTACGTTACGTCGGATCTCAAATGAGTCCGTACGCCGCAACAGAGATTCTGGGCGGCACGGGCGCGAAGGTTCGTTCATTCGTAGAATGAGTAAAGAAATATGTAACTCTGGACGTAGGTGCTAACACCTAGCAAATGAGTCTGTTCGGGTTATAGACGTAACCTTCCTTTGATTTCAGAGAGATATATACTCTGGAAATCTAACTCTAATTCATTCAGTACTCCTCAGTCAGAAGACAGCTTCCTTCGTTCTAGAATACCTGTATAGTGCAGTTCTCAGGTTCGTGGAGATAGCCTGTAGTTCTGTTGTGAAGGTGCAGTATAGATTAGTATTGTCGAGTGATTAATTGTTAGTTCGAAGTATATCTTCACTAGATTTCTTTGCAGAGTGATTAAATGATAATTCAGTTAAATTGTCTAAAGTTTACTGTGTTACAGTGGATAGCAAATAATTATAATTTCTAGCTAAACTCATTCGGCTATTAATAAATTTAATTACATTGCTAGTAACCAGTCAGAGAATAGTTTTACCATCTAAATTAATGCATTGATTCATCATTGAGTATTGACGAAATATGTATGTATTTCTAATTCATGATGATTGATTTTTGTAATGACTAAAATTTATTTCACGGAAGTTTTAAACGATGAGACTATAGTTTCTGATTTAAGTTAAATAGCCGAAGTGAATATTATATTTTACGTGAGGGTAGGATAGGATGTGTGTATAATATTATGATTTAAGTATTCTGTATGTTCTTTTTTTTATACAGTATCTGGGTAAAGCCCAACATCTACCAGCGTTTTCAGTACAATGAGAATAACCTAGAAGAAAACATTTTATGTCTTTAAATACGTGGGTTTACAAACTAAAGCCTGTCTAGCATTGTGTTTGCACCAAAAAAGAGACAGAGTACCCATTTTCATGAACTTTAAAACTAAATGAAGTAACTGGGCCTATTGAGCCAGATTATATTTTTTCCCAAAATCTCTAGTACATTCAGCCCCTGTGGCAAAAAAATATTACAAACAATAACATTTCCGACGATTTGACTAATTGTGGTGTGACCAAGAATTTTTACATTTTGAGAGAATTTACCGACCTGGCATTTCCTAAGTACTGGAAACCTCGTGATTCTGACACTGTGAGCTCGTTTAAAATTTCTTACCTGAACTGATTCAAGTGACATTAACAGTTATCTTAAAATGTAGTTATAAAGTGAACGCTCCCCGGAACATTGGATGAAACCTGTATCTGCAAAGCTGGGATTCTCTTTATAAAAAGAATACAGATTCACTGTAGAGTTGTGTCCTGAAGTTTGCGCCAGAAGATGAAAAACATCACGTTAGTAGGTAAGAAATTACGTCAGGGGCCCCTGCTGAATGAACAGAGAGAAAGCAGAACGAGTGATTCTTTCATTTTTTATTCATGCACCCACTTTGAAATTTCTTTATGCAAGTTTGTTGCTAATGCTGATTTCCTCTTAGAATAGATTAATCTATCAACTCTGTTCTTAACTATGAAGGGAAATCTTAAACCATAGCATATAAATCTGTGACTCTTTGGGGGCTATAACTTTTCTCCTAACAGGATCGTGGGCTAAACAGAGGGGGAAAGGATTACACCTATGGGTCTATTGTTCTTTTAGTACTTCATTTAACTTATGTGTATGTATATGTGCTTGATATTCAAATGTATTGTGGTGAATTTTCTTATGATAAATAAAATTTACATAATCGTATCCAAGTGTGTCGGTCAGCTTGTCCCAAAATATCTATATTCCATTGTTATAATTTTCACGTCTGTGCGTTTAGCCGTCGTCACTTATGTGTGTGTGTATGTGAGTGGTATAGATATATATTTTAATATATATATTCTAGTAAACTGTCTGACAAATCTAGATCTGTTTGTAGAGATAGGCGGACCGAGAGAAGTTTCTCGAGGTTCAGGGACAGACTCTATTATTTTTCCACCATCTCACTCGTGAAAATCTATTTCTATTATTATCTGCCACTGAGCTATCACCTGTTCTATTTATATTCAGAAGAAACCAAGCCTATGTCTTAATTCCCCTATCGCAAATCTACGACACTGACACTTTCCAAAGAACAGCAGAGAAAAAAGGTCCAGGTACATACTGAAGGGGTACAAATACTATTGTTAGCACGGTCAACTTCAGATAGATAGAGATTTTTAGAGACGAAACTTTCACTAAGAGAGACTGTCACTAGATCATTAGGACATAAGAGAACTAAAAATGTAGTAAGTTTGTTATAGGTCTATGTACTGGATTAGCTAGTACATGGACAAATGATAAATTAGGAAAAATGTTAGATTTTTATAGGACGTATTTTGTTGTAGAGACTAGCTGTAATAATATTAAGAATACAATTTCTATATAATATTAGCCAGTGTTAGAATAACTTGTCTTTTAAGTACAGATATCTGGAGAGAGTATTTCGTCGAGCTTTAGAGTTTTTGGGCGACTCTGTGTTTCTCCGATATACTTTGTGGTTTGCTTTAGTATGGATGGTTATTTGTTGAGTAGTAGAGTTTGGGCATGTCTCTTAGTATTCCGAATAAACGAGGGTTGAAGTGAATGCAGAAAGAGAGATAATCGTTCTAAAGCTGTTAACCAATGATCTTAGCCCGGTAAGGTTAAATATGATTCACAAGCGGCTCTTGGGTCATTTTAAGGCCATTATTATTCTTCGTGTTGACGCTAAAAAATATGTAATGAATATGTATAGCTTCACGCCGTTGGTGCACCGGTTGTAGTGAAGTGAAAATTTGTGATCCTGCAGTCGGACAGGCATAAAATAGATAAATAGTGGTGACTTTATTCCAGGCGCTTAGCCTTTGGTGCATCTTTAAGTAAACAAATTCAGTACTTCTGACTCGATACTTAATTATATATACTGTAAACCTTAATGAGAACCATTCATTGAATATTAAGGAAGATGATATTATTACTTTACACGAGATTTTGAGAATCAGTGTAACTTTTGAGTTGAAACAGTTTATATATAATAATGAGAACAGTGATTCTCAAGTGTTTGTCATGATGGGGATGGGAATATATAAATAGAGATAATTAAGAACAAGGATTCTGACATTTGCATAAGATTGGATTAGATAGAACAGGAGTTAGAAAGAAATTCTTCTTCTTCTTCGTTCGCCCTGAAAAGGACGGTGGTTGCGTTGTGTCTGTTTACGCCTAAACTGCGATATCTGCACCTTTCGGTCGACACATCCGACTTCTGCACGGCATTTTTTAGGACCGGGTTTGCTTTCCCATTTCGATCCACACTCGCTCAGCCAGACTGCACAGCTGCAGACTGTTTCCTGAACCACAACGTGGTGGTGGAGTGCGGTCTTGACCAGAAAGAAATGAAACTATAAATATTGCTGATTTTGTGAATAGTGCATGCTTCAATATTCTTATATACAACATTTAATCTTAATATATATTTTATAATTTATTGGATTGTCGCCAGTGATTAAGCTAATTATTGTTAGTGATTTAGACGACATTTTTCAATGAAACAGTTAGTTATCGTGGTGACTGTGTTAAGTGCCGTTAATGACTTATGTGTTATAGTGAGATGAACTGAGTCAACAAACTAAGGTGCGCACTAACATTACAATATACGCCACATCACGTGCCAAGAAACACCAACAAGTAGCTGCATTCTCATCCGGAAGAACCTGCCTAGGTAAACACGGTTGCAAACAATTCTTTAGATTGGTGGAAATCAACATCTAGGATGTATATCATTTCTGACCACTGAACACTAACAAGAACACTTACATGAAAAAAATATGTGCCTGGTGTTAAATGCGGTGCAACCCGATCTGGTCTGAACATTTTCAAAATTGACAAATCAACAAACGTATTTACAAACATGTGCGCTGTCACATATAACCTTATTTGGTGCCGTGACCTGCGCTGTCATATAATCTTATTTGGTGATGCGACCTGCGCTGTCATATAACCTTATTTGGTGATGTGACCTGTACTGTCATATAACCTTATTTGGTGATGTGACCTGCGCTGTCATAATACGAAGGTTGGTTTGGTTTTAAGGACTTTTTATATTGCACATGGACAACTTTATCAGTGCTCCAATCTTCTCCTTTAGATCACACATGGAGAATCTAATCACTTTGTACGAACTCCGTAGCACCGGCAACGATCCCAATGTGTGTAGACAGGAATCACACTGTCTATAAAGATTATTGTGGTGGGTAGGCTTCCAATTTTTAAATGTTGCGAGGGCAACAACTGCATGGCCTTTACGATTTTCAACTGCCGAGGGAATTTTAATGTGTGCGACTTGCATACGGGACTTTCTATTTTTTCGTCCTTTTCCGAAAAGGCTAAGCAGCTGATTTCACTACCCAGCAGAAAAAAAATGTCCATCAATTATATTCCCTGTACTGGTAAGCGAACCTGGTGCCTGTAGAGGATTCTCACATTTGTGTAGGATAGGATTAGATAAGTACTAATATTAGAAATAAATGAAAATATAAATGATAATGATGATTTTGTGTACAGTGCATGTTTCAATGTCCTTATATACAACATATAATCTTAATAAACATTATATCATTTATTGGATTATCGTCAGTGATTTAACTAATTATTGTTAGTGGCGTAGAAAATTGTTGTCAGTGAAATAGTTATTTATCGTGCTGACTTTATAAATGTTGTTAATGACTTGGTGTTCGCGACTGAAAGATGAACTGTGTAAACAAACTAACGGCGAGAAAGATCATTACATTATACGCAACATCACGTGCCAGGAAACACTAATTATTTTCCATCCTGTGCCGTAATTTTAATTCGTGATAGACTAAAAACAACGCTCAGAGAGTTGTTTTGGTATGGGTGTCAGATTTGACCAACTCTCTGAGTGTTGTTCCGGAGTCAAAGAGTTAAACAAGGTTGCACACAATTCTAAAGATTGGTGGAAATCAACATCTATAGCCTTTCAGACCACTGCACACACAAATGAATATTTACATGACAATTTAACCTTTGCCTTGTCACTCAATGATTATTTAGATATGCAAATAGAGATGAACAATTTGTATCGCAGAGATAAACATTGTTGATTAGATCTGAACTTGATATTTTGACATGTTAATAATATTACAAACAGCATGTGCGCTGTTACAATTCAAACACCAACATTCAAGCACATATACAATCAAACTTAACACAAAGATTACACACTCGATTTAAACTTAACGACCTACGTACCTATATTGACGTACAGAAACTGGGCTCTCTGTGGGTAGAGCGACAGAACCGTACAATTTCGTCGAAGCCCATAATTTCTCAGTGTAATCTTCTCGTAATGGTTGGTAAGCAGCATCATGTTGCATGCTGAATAGTATCAAGCATAGATTTATATAAACTGCAGCGTAAAAAGAAAACAAAGGATGGTTACTCAAGCATTCATTTTCTCTAGCGCCTAGTGGATTATAGGCTTTCAGCCTAATTCATGGCAAACCCTATTGTTCTGTGCCTTACGTTGTGGCTCATTGTAAATAGATAACACTCATACGGGTACGTTGAAGGTACTCGTCAGAAATAAAGAACTAGATAAAAGACCAAAAAAAGCAACAGAAGTGATAGGTTTATCGGTGGCTCCAAGCCAGAACCATCCAAGCGGCACCACTGCCGCACTACGGGGGTGAATGGTGAATAAATACACTGCCAACTAGCTACCATTAATATTACTTTGGGGACAATGTCCATTAGCAATAAAACCCCACATAACTACGGATTTTTTTTTTACCCAAGGAACGACCCAGACTGCCGATGGTCCTCAGTTCAAGTCCTCGGTAAGCCTACGACTTCAGTTGTTGTCTAGTTTTCTACTTCTTTATTATTATTATTTTGTTGTTGTTGAGTGCTTGCAGTAGACCATTTATGTTTATTTGTTATTTACTGTAGCTCGCACCATACCCAACCTTCTGTAGTTGCTTCTCACGATAAGCCTAACAGGTTCATCATCATCATACCCAACCTTCTTTAGTTTCTTCTCACGATAAGTCTAACAGGTTCATCATCATCATACCCAACCTTCTTTAGTTTCTTCTCACGATACGCCTAACAGGTTCATCATCATCATACCCAAC
This sequence comes from Oreohelix idahoensis, assembly GCA_024509875.1. Lineage (NCBI taxonomy): Eukaryota > Metazoa > Mollusca > Gastropoda > Stylommatophora > Oreohelicidae > Oreohelix > Oreohelix idahoensis. The sequence goes on from JAMPIV010013300.1 coordinate 102,305, forward strand.
CTTCTTTAGTTGATTCTCACGAGAAGCCTAACAGGTTCATCATCACCATACCCAACCTTCTTTTGTTGCTTCTCACGGTAAGCCTAACAGGTTCATCATCACCATCCACAAACTTCTTTAGTTGCTTCTCACGATAAGCCTAACAGGCTCATCATCATCATACCCAACCTTCTTTAGTTGCTTCTCACGATAAGCCAAACAGGTTCATCATCATCATACTCAACCTTCCTTAGTTGCTTCTCACGATAAGCCTAACAGGTTCATCATCATCATACCCAACCTTCTTTAGTTTCTTCTCACGATAAGCTTAACAGATTCATCATCATCATACCCAACCTTCTTTAGTTTCTTCTCACGATAAGCCTAACAGGTTCATCATCATCATCCTTAAGGTCACCAAGAAGTCAAGGACCTTCAACAAACATGAGTAAATTCCTACTTTCCCGTGCCATCAGCTCAAGCTTTTTCCATGTCTTATTAACGCCCTTTACGTCTGTCGTCAGCTCTATTCTCCATGTCTTCCTTGGTCTTCCACTTCTCTCTTACCCTGTGAATTCCAGACCATAGGCTGCTTGCTGATTGTTGGGGTTCGCTTCGTAAGCCTTTGAGGGTTAATGAAGTGTTCCTTCTTTTGGTGTGGCAAAGCAACTCTTGGATGTGTGGCATGGCCATTGATTTGTGTGCGCCTGTGACAGACCTTTGAGCTTTATGAAGTGTTTCTTATAGTGTTTTGAGGTAGGATTAATTCTATATATGTCATATTAGTCATTTTTAGATATATGCTTCGTGAGTATCGTCATGATGTCGTAGCAGACGAAGATGCATGTGTATGTTAACACCAGGTTGTACCCTACGTTGCCTGATATTAAAGTTGCAAGAATGAATGTCATAATGAAACTATAATGTAATATAAAACTGGAGTGTCTTGTTCAACCAGGCGTTTTAGTGAATAAATTATCAAGTTGTCAACCACCGACTTACGAGGTGATAATTCAATGTACTTGTGTTCATAAGTTGAATTTATGTATTCTACATTTCAAATAGACCCCAATCGTATTTGATCCAGTTAACTGATAACATTTGAATAATTATTCAACGTTTAATAATATTGGGGAACTCATCTTTTGGCCAAGCAAACGAAAGAAACCCTTACACATAATGCCAGATTCTTTTATTCCAACAGTAAAACTATCAACATTTTTCCTCAATGTGTGGTACAGTCAATACCGGATTTGAAGAAGTCATGGGAAAACATGGGCTAGGAATAATGAATGAAAATGGGGAACTATTCTCAAATTTTTGTGCTTCAAATCAACTGGCTATAAGAGGAAGCCTGTTTGCGCATAAGAGGATACGCAAGGCAACATGGATATCACCAGACCATAGAACAGAAAATCAGATTGATCATATATGCATAAACAAGAAGTTTAGATCATCATTGCAGGATGTAAAGGTATTTAGAGGAGCAGATGTGGCATCAGATCACCACCTTCTGATAGCAGCCAAAGTAAAAATGAAACTCAAGGGATATGCAACAATGCAAAATTATTGACAACAATTTAATGTAGGACATCTAAGAAATCAAGAAACAAGAGACAAATTTGCGGTCACAGTATCCAACAAATTCCAAGTGCTCCAACAGCTGGAAGATATAGAGAATACAGAAGACTATTGGCAGCAGGTCAAAATGGTATGGAATGAGACATGTGAAGAAATACTGGGGAAAAGGGAAAGACAACAAAAAGCATGGATAACAACAGAAACCATCAATAAGATAAAAGACAGGAAAAACAAGAAAGCAGATTTAAACACAAGCAAAACCAGAAGTTCCAAAGCCAAGGCTCAAGAAGTGTACACAGAAGGAAACGAAGAAGTAAAAAGAAGTATCAAAAGAGACAAGAGGAAGTATATTGAGGCGTTGGCAAGAGAGGCAGAGCATGCTTCAGCCAAAGGAAATATGAGAGAACTGTATAGCAGCACAAAGAAGCTAACAGGGAAATACAAGCAAACAAGTTGCCTCATAAAAGACAAGAATGGGAAACTACTCAGCAATATACAGGGGCAAGTGAAGAGGTGGACAGAATATTTTGGTGACCTTCGCAATAGACCAGCTCCACAAAACCCCCCTGACATCCAGCCAGCAGAAAAAGAACTACAAATTAACGGTGAAAGACCAACGAAGGAAGAAAAAAAGAAAGCCATAAAGCTTCTAAGAGATGGAAAAGTGGCTGGGCCTGATGGCATTCCAGCAGAGGCCATGAAAGCAGATATTGACACGGCTACAGAGATGTTATATAAATTACTTGGTAAAGTCTGGGAAAAGGAGGAGATACCAGCAGAATGGAAAGAAACATATCTGGTTAAGTTGCTTAAGAAGGGAAACTTACAAGAGTGCCACAAATTATAGAGGAATAATGTTACTATCAGTGCCAGGAAAAGTATTAAACAGGATTATCCTTGAGAGATTAAAAGAGTCCATAGACAAGAAACTGAGAGATGAACAAGCAGGTTTTCGACAAAACAGATCATGTACAGACCAGATAGCCACTTTGAGAATAATAGTTGAACAAAGTCTGGAATGGAATTCACCACTATACATCGGATTTGTGGACTACAAAAAGACATTTGACAGTGTAGACAGAGAATCACTTTGGAAATTGAAGAGGCATTATGGAGTTCCCCTGAAGATCATTAATTTAATAAAGAAAACATATGAAGACATGACATGCAGAGTTCTTCACGAAGGACAGCTTACAGAACCGTTTGGGATAAGAACAGGAGTGCGACAGGGATGCCTCTTGTCTCCATTTCTTTTCTTACTGGCAATAGACTGGGTTATATAAAATCGAGGAAGTTGAGGGGAACTGCGGTAAGACGTGGAGTACAATGGATGGGTTTGAAAAAAAATCGAAAAAAGGTGATTCGTCTTACGAGGACAAAAGACAAAGAAAATAGTCTACGTTACATCCACAAGGCCTTCGTCAGAAAAGGAAAGAAAGTGAAGGCTAGATAGGACACATAAGAACTTAAATAAATATAAAAATAGAACCTAAGTACTTCCCTGAAGGCAAGGCATCGAAATCCTATCAATATTCGCTGTCCGCTGATGGACGCGTGGCTGAACAGAAAGTGACTACATCCGGCGGGATAAATATGGTATGACAAGGTTACCAACGTGGAACTGATGACAAGAACTAGACAAGTGCCAGTGGAACAAGAGATGGGAAGAAGACGATGGCGATGGATAGGACACACACTGAGGAAACCTGTTTATAGCATTACAAGGCAGTCCTTGTTCTGGAACTCCCAGGGCAAGAGAGGCAGAGGTAGACCAAGAAGCACATGAAGAAGAGAGCTGGAAACAGAGATGAAAATGATTAGGAGAACGTGGAAAGAGCTTGAGATGATGGCACGTGACAGGAGGACTTGGCATGTGTTTGTTGATGGCCTATGCTCCTTTGGGAGTGGAGGGTTATGAATAAATGAATGAATGAATACTATCAACAGTTTTCCTCAGTGTGTGGCCTATCAATCTTCATCGTCATCTTTTCATCTCTACTACCGCTACTGCTGGTACTTCTACGACTACTACTACTTCTGCTACAACTACTACTATTACTTCTAAATTTGCTACTACTAATGCTACTTCTACTGTTACCACTACTGCTACTCCAACTACTACTGCTACTACTTCTACTGCTATGACTCCTATTACTACGACTACTGCTGATAGTACTACTTCTACTACTACTAGTATTACTGCTACTACCACTACAACTACTACTACTATTAGTAGCTATCACATAATGGATTGGGGCTACCCCTTCTTCTTCCTAATCTCTGTTTCACTACGGCAGCAATCGGTACATTTGTGGTACGGATTTTATTGCGTGCTTTCAATTGTCGCACTTTCTTTCCTACTCTCATTATGTGTAGCAGATATTTTGTATCTACATTCTGTCGCTACTTTCAGTATAGTGTGTCTTGTCTGTTTATCTGGCACTCCTGGTGGATGATAATACTAAACATTTGCAGGAGCGGCTGAGAGAACATTATCGATTACCAAGTTGGTTAATCGGAGGCGCGGCCGATATCAGTACACAGATTAACACGTACAATGCCCAGCACAATCTGCTTAATCACTGATAAGGCACGGGTGCGTCTTCGCCAAGGTTGTAAAGAGACGGATTTTGTGTGTGCTCAAGCAACAGATAAGACATTACTTTAGCGAAAGTAATAATTTGTTACATCTTACACACATTGTCGTGTGAGGTTACAGGGATGTTTGTGAGTTGGTACACAGGGCAATCGGATGTTTACAGATCATGTTCAGAAACGTAATGTTTGAAGTTTTGCATTAATATGAGTCATGCAAAATATTCAAATCAGATTGGCTGATCATTTAAGTTCCATAACAAACAGAGTGGGGGAGGACAGTTCCGCCGGCCTCAAATTAAGCCACACGTGAAGGCCGGGAGCTGGACTTGGTTGTCAGAGGCTGTTTGAGGCGCGTGCCATAGAAGTATTTTATCTGCAGTGAGAGACAGTGAGTCTAACCTGACAATATTTCAGTGGTTTTTTCACTGCGAGATTAACGCTTGTCAAAGACACCAAACGTGCCAGCTAGAATTCAGAATTTCCATTTATTAGACCGGACACATTTTATTGGAGCATTCATCAGACAACTCAGCCCAGGAAATCTCTATCATTTTAATAAGGAAAGCCGCTGTCTGAGGAAACTGAAGGAAACTCACGGAGTCAGAAAGGGAATTAAAGTTCAAAATAACGACCATAAGTACACCTGTAATAAGCCAACTGCCGGTGTCTTTTATTCATCGGAGCAAAATGTCTGTCAGAAATAAATGCTGTACATTCTTAGTTTAATTCTTACAGTTTCAAACGTGAAAATATCGATGTTAACATATGCACTTTAAAATTTATGGAAGTTTCAAACTTTTCACATCAATGTAAACATAAATGAAAACATTTTCAATTTATATTGTGAACACTTTTTAATCATTGATAATTTAAATGTAAATATATTCTATATGTACTATTAACCTTTTCATTTAAATGTAATGTAAAGCGAAAGCTATTCAATTTAAATGTAAAAGAAAGTTTTTTCCCCCCGAGGGATTAAATTTAATTCTCATCGAGGGATAAATTCTGAGATAAAAAGGATGGTAGAATAAAGGAAACGGGACACAAAAGTATGTGTCGGAAAACACAATACTCAGAAGAGCGTTTCGTTTCTATTCTTTATCATAGTTATTGGTGGTACGAGCAGAAAGTACTATTTCTTGAACAAGAAGGGAACAGTGGCCTAAGCTTTAAGACGAGGGACCAACTTTGTAGACTCTTACTTATTTACTTACTTACTTAGTCGTTCCCCTTTTACCGTGAGGTGTAGAGGTTTGGATGAGAGAGTGCCAGACTATCCTATCGGCTGTCTTCCTCTTAGCCTGGTTCCATTCTAGTCCTCGGTCCTTCAGAGATTGTCTAATGTTGTCCTCTCAGCGGACTCTGGGTCGTCCTGGGGGTCTGGATCCCTGACTCTTTGTTTCCCATGCCTGTCGTGGTAGCCGATCTTCTCCCATTCTGCAGACATGGCCAAACCATCTTAGTTGGGTCTGTTCCTTTGTAGACTCTCATTGACATTTCTGGGAAACGAGCTACACCCGACAACCTTGACCAGCGACGAACGTGAGCTGTGTAAAAAGAACCAACTCATCAGAAGGTGCAGAACCGTCATTGGCAGCTAAGTTCCATATATAAGCTGCCAAAGGGAACTTTTTATATCGTCTCTATTATCCATCTTTGATGAAACTTTTCTTCTAAACTATTCAATTATTTTCAAACTGTTAAAACGTAAGTGATTATTAAATTTTGTTATTTCTAAATTTACAAATTTAACTTCGATTTAATCAGTTTAAAGTTACTGCATGTTTGTCTGAGTCAATTTACTACACACACTTTAAACTGAGCTAAACCAGTATAATAGGAATTCCACTGAGTAAATCAGAGGTTGGGGCTTAACGTGCTAAATTTAATCATTTGCTAAATTCTTCACAAAGTGGTCGGCAGATTCTAGAATTAACGTGCTTAGCCAAAGCAGCATTGTTTTCGCTTATCTGAATATTTTGTGAAGACTCCCTTTGTGATAGAAGTGGCATTACCTTTCTATCTACATCTCTGCCCAGAGTAATCTTGTGCGAAGGTAGATACCTTTGAGGCCCATATTAGATACTCTTGAGTTTTGGCCACTGTTGGACCACTAATGCAAAGCAGGGGAGGCAATACCGTCACAATAATACTATTAGTAATATTAGTAGTACGACCAGCACTAGTAGCACAAACAGTAGCAGTGATGGTGGTGGTAGTAGTAGTGGTAGTATTATTAGCTGTAGTGGTAATAGTAGCACCTTCTAGCAGTCATAACTGACTATTTGATTGATTGAACCTTGTTGTGATATCCTTCAGCTGCTGTTGTTTCGCCTGGATCTCCTTTCAGTGTGTTCTTGTCTCTTTTTCAACACAGACACGCCATACTTTCATGTCCTTCACTATTGGTTCAAAACTGTTTATGTCTTCTTCTTCTCCTTCCTAATGTCTTATTCCCTTCGTCACGTGTGTGTGTGTTTTTGTTTTTGGCTCCTTTTCTCTTACCCTGTAGGTTCACAATAAGGACTGTCTTGTAATGCTTTCGTCTACCTTTTCTGTGTATGTATTCTATCCAGCGCCCGCGTCGTCTGCTCACATATTGTTCCACTGAAATTTGCCTGGTGGTTCACTTCATCAAATACTTATTAGTGATCTTCTCGTATCACTTCAATTATTATATTCTGTGGAAACATCCTTAATAATGAATGATCTCTAGTAAGGTTCCACCTCAAAAACGATAATACAACCACATTAGAGTACAATAATAAAAGAACAATACCATAAGAAGCACAGTAAAATAATAAATTTCTTCTTCTTCTTCAAGTACTAAGTCTGGTGGCGTTGGTGATCACTGCTCTTCATAACTTCCGGTCTTCAGCACTATCAATAAACTCTGTTTTTGACTTATGTCCATGCCATCATGTCAAACTGTCCAGTATCTACGCTATTTGTCTTCCTCTCTCTCTCTTTTTCCGTTAACAATTTCTTGTTTCTACTATGTATGTCGGCTTTCTTGAGCTCAGAACGTGCCCAAAGCAAATAGATTGCCTCTTTCTAACATCACGAGTAACCTTCCTTTGCGCAATGGCTTCTTTTCATCATAAAGTCCTCATGTTAGCTGTCCTTGATATATTTAACATTCTTCTGTAAGGTGATAGCCCTCCGTTGTTGTTGTTGTTGTTGTTGTTTTTTTTATTATCTGGTGTTTCGTTTTCAGAGTTCGTTTTCTCTTCTGCTTCTTGTGAGAGCTTCTTTTCGCCCAGTCTGAGTCTTATGATTAAAATTCATAACATTTATGTCAATATTATAGGCAGCTCGATAGGGCTCCTTTTTTGTGTATTTTATACGGAGTCATTTATTAATAAAGGAAGTGACGTCATGCCTATATGGTTTACTAGCTGACATGAATAAATTAGTAGCAGAAGTTAGGAAATCGTCTGCAAGAAGAGATGCGGCTTATGTTCTGAAGTGAGCGGACGCATGTGTTTTGAGCTCCTGCAGTATTTTGTGATTTCTCTGAATTATTCCATCACCAGGACACCAAGATACTTGGTTGAGGTATCCCTGGCTTTTTCTAGTAAGGAAATGTGTGATTATTCATAATGATGTCCAAGGGATGATATTAAATAAAATTTGGAGCGAGTGAAAATGACCAGCGTTTCAGAGAGAACGGACTGGACGAAACTGTAATAATGCATTTGCCTTTGGGCCTACATGGGTATAATTGGAGCTGTTTTGTAGAAATACAATAACTGTATTTGTGTATAACTGTGAGAAATGTGTTGGTCCGCTCAATACAGTTATACTGACTAAGTGTTGTTGGAATACCCCTAACTTACTTTGGCCACGGAGACTCTCTCAGAAACAATAGACAGAACGACACGTATCACTGAGGTGACACCGTACAGATCCATCGGCAACTTCATCCTCTCAAGAAGCTGGATATATGTCCGGTGCCTTCATGTCTCTTTAGCACACATCTTTGAACCTCACCTGCTTTCACTCGATTGTTCGTTTGCCATCGGCCAGTAGTCCGTATAAAATATATTTAGGCATGCGACTAACTTTCTTGCGGCGGACAAGGTCAAGACAGCGTAGTATGTGCTGTCTAAGCAGTGTATGCATGCATTGAAGGTCAGCCAATGACAACATCTTGACATATGTCACTTTGTCTTTCCGCGAAATACTAAGGATGGCGCATAGACACTGGAGATAGAAGGTATTGAGCATTCTTTCTTGCTTAGCCTAGATTGTCCATGTCTCGCTGCCATATAGAAGCAAGCTGGTAACGCTGGCTTTTGTCTTCATTGTGAGTTTCAAGTTTCCTGAAAAACGCGTTGTGAGGCGGGCAAACATGAAGCAGGTTCGCGAATGCCGCTGTCAATGCCTATGTCCCGACAGTGTTTGTTATTGATGGTAGACTCCAGATATGTGAAGTGCTGCACTATTGCCATTTCATAGATATCGATAGTATTAACTTCCACACCCTGACTCAGCACGTTAGATTTCTTTAGGCTTTCTGTGAGGCCAAAGTCCTGCATGCTTGAGAGAAGCGATTTATCAAGCACTTTGAGTGAAGAATGCAGCGTCATCCGCGAATAACAAGTCTTTATTATAGTGACCCTTCTGATTGTCGTTTTTGCCTTTAGCTTTGCGAGGTTAAACGGTCGGCCATCTGACCTATCGTGAAGGCATATTTCTTCGGTTTTATCTCCGAATGCATGTTTGAAGAGCAAGGCACAGATGATCCCGAAAAAAGTCAGACGCAGGCGCAGGATTATTAGACATCACTGTGTATGCCAAAGGGTTGTGATGTGTTTCCAGCGTATTGCGCTGTTCCCTTCATGTCTTTATGGAATGACTTTTTCATGGCGAGCAGTTTAGAGGGGCAGCCTTTTTGCAGGACGACCTCGAACAGTCCATCCCTGCTAACCAGGTCAAATGCCATTTTGAGGTAGATGTTGGCGGCGGGTCTTCTAGTCTCTTGATTGTTTAGCATGAAGTTGGCGGAGAGAAAAGATCATTTCTATTGTTGATCAATCAGCTCGGAATCCACACAGTGGATATATATGCTCAGCTAACTTGTGCAGTCGCACTAACCTGACTCTGGCAAAAACTTTACCAACAATACTAAGAAGAGAGATGCCTCTGAAGTTGTTGCAATAGCTTCTGTTTCTTTTATTTTTATATAATGTTACAATTTTGACATCTCGCAAGTCTTAATGGATAGTTGTCTTTTTCTAGCATTGACACAGCACCATTAATAACAGTGCAGTAGCATAGTTACAGCACAAAAAAATAATAATAGTACAGTAAAATAATAACAGCACGGTACAATAATAACACAGTAAAATAATAACATCACAGTAAAATAAAAACAGTATAGTAAAATAATAACAGCACAGTACAATAATAACAACACAATAAAATAATAACAGCACAGTACAATAATAACAGCACAGTACAATAATAAAACAGTAAAATAATAACAGCACAGTAAAAAAACACAGTATAGTAAAATAATAACAGCGCAGTACAATAATAACAACACAGTAAAATAATAACAGCACAGTACAATAATAACAGCTCAGTAAAAAATAACAACACAGTACAATAATAACAACACAGTGCAAAAATAACTGCACAGTAAAATAATAACAGCACAGTAAAATAAAAAAATATAGTAAAATAATAACAACACAGTACAATAATAACAGCACAGTACAAAAATAACTGCACCGTAAAATAATAACAGCACAGTAAAGTAATAATAGAACAGTACAATAAAACAGTAAAGTAAAATAATAACAGTATAGTAAAATAATAACAGCACAGTAAAATAAAAACAGTATAGTAAAATAGAAACAGTATAGTAAAATAATAACAGTAAAGTAAAGTAATAACATTACAGTAAAATAGAAACAATATAGTAAAATAGAAACAGTATAGTAAAATAATAACATTACAGTAAAGTAATAACAGCACAGTAACATAAAAACAGTATAGTAAAATAATAAAAGTACAGTAAAGTAATAACAGCACAATAAAACAGAAACAGTATTGTAAAATAATAACAGCACAGTAAAGTAATAACAGCACATTAAAATAAAAACAGTATAGTAAAATAATAGCACAGTAAAATAAAAACATTATAGTAAAATAATAACAGTACAGTACCATTGTCATAGTATAGTACCATTGTCACAGTACGGTACTATTGTCACAGTACGGTACCATTGTCACAGTACGGTACCATTGTCACTGTACGGTACCATTGTCACTGTACGGTACCATTCTCACAGTACGGTACAACTGTCACTGTACGGTACCATTGTCACAGTACGGTACCATTGTCACAGTACGGTACCATTTGTTACGTAGGGTTTATATTCATTTAATTTCCTACATCTTCTTCCTATTCTTTCACCCGATTTCTCTCTTTTATTATCTCTGTATTTCATTTTTCCTGTATATTTTTCATCCATTCGTTTTTGCGAATATTATTTTCATATAATTCGCAAACTTTACCTGTTTTCCTTTCTCTAAAACTGAGAATCGCACCTGGGTGGTATTGCGTACATGTCAGTCGCGCTGGTCGGACGATAGGCGTGAATTTACAGCATTCGCTAGACATTCGTCTTAGGGTCTCTGGCCTGGGGCGTGAAAATTCACCCGAGGGACATGGAAAGTAGACAGAGAGTCTGCATTTCAGTAAACGCATGAGGTTTTTCGTCAGGAAAAACCCGGCTTAGCGTGAAAATCCACTCCGCACTGCAGACGGTGGTCTGAGATTTGCAACTCATGCAAGCCCTCGGCCACTGATGGCTGTTACGTCACGCGATAAGCGGACGAAGGTGTTATACGGACAGGGGAGACTATTTCGCGTGGCGAAATAAGATTAGGATCCTGTGTCCGATTTTAAAGATATTGGCCAAGTTTGAAACTTTAATTTCATTCTCGCTCATAGACTCACAGTAGATAGGTTGCTCGTAAACAGAATAGCTGTTAGCGAAGATCTCAGTTTGTTTCGGCAATTTGTCGAACTTCTAGACTTCCAGAAATATTTTCAGCATTTTTTATTCTTAAGTTGTGCGACTACCTGTAATTCTGTGGTTGAGGTAATTAATAAGATAGATGTATAGATTTTGTGAGTGTTAAAGTGTGTAATCGCTTAATTCATTTTAATCTATTTCTTTAGCGCAGAAGAGAAATAAAGTGGTAGGCTATTATATTTTCTAGGGAAGCATTCAGTGGAAAGTAGAATAAAATTAAAATTTCTAGCTTATAACGGAAATTGTAGCTATTTATGAATTTAATTTAACCGCTAATACTCAGTCGAGTGTATTTTTCTAAACTAATGTATAAACTCTAGAATCGAGCCTCATGAATGGTGACGGAATACGCACGTGTTCCTAATTCATGAGGATTGCTGATTTTTAAATATAACTTACGTCACGGGAAGTTTAAATGATAAGCAAAGCTCTCTGCTTGCAAGTTTAAATGTAAGTTATAACCAGTACAGATTCTGTTTATTATATTATATGTGTTATTTTTCCTCCACACAGTGAAAGTTTTGGGGTGACCCTAACTTTACCAGCACCTAGTAGTAGTTTCCATACTTGTGAAGAAATAGACAGTCCTTATTTTGAACCACGTGGGTTTCTTAAGTACCACTGGTCTAAACAGTGCATATGCAACCCGAGTTAGCAAGAAATACTATATCCCAATAACGGGTTTTCAAAGACTGTAATGATAAATACTGGACCTTGGAGCCAGATCTTAATTTCTTCTAGAAAAAAACTCTACGTAATCTTTCTGCCTGGTGGCGCGAAATACTTCAAGTATTAACTAACATTTCCCGACTATATATATATATATATATATATATTTTGTGGACAAATCTGTGGTGTGACTAAAGTGAATCCTATACTGAGGGAAGGCACCGACCTGACATTCATCATTTCTAGAAACCTACGCTATTGACACTGTGCTCTGCTAACTCCCGCGCCTGGAATAACTGTTAGGTGACTTAATCAGACATTTGAACAAATTTGCACACCCAAGTAGTCGTTCCCGGAGACTCCGAGTTAAATACGTCTTTTGGAACTGGGGACTTCTTGGCAGAAGACTGCATTTTCTTTGAGTCTGTGTGAAAATCTAAAATCAGTGTGTTCCAAGAGGCAGCGAGCAAAGTCGTGAGTACCTGTATGAGAGGCCATGGCGGAATGAATGAGTGTACGCTGGTTTGAGTGATATTTTCACTATTATATCTTTGACACCCTGTTGCTGTCCTTTTTGTTTTTTTCAATCTGCATAATTTGTTGCTAAGGCTAGAGTTCTGGTGTTTTTTGTCTTAGGTTAAATCAGAGTTTTTTCAAACTCTGTGCATATAATTACGAGATAAAACAAAGAAAACTCTTAGACTCAAACCCTATGTATCTGTGACTCGGGCGCCATCATCTGTTCTCTTAACGGGGCCGGGCTAAACCTAGAGTTAACACTATAACGGGGCTATCATCCTTGCAACATTTCCTTGAATTTTTTATGACTATGTGTATATGTATTTTCCTTGATGTACTTTCTTTGATGTTGTGAGCCGATTTTTCCTGATATTAAAATCGCTCTTGAACTTAATAATCGTGTTTGGTCAGCTCGTTCTAGATAATATATATATCATTGTTATAGTGTTCCCACGTCTGTGTGTTTACCTGTCGTCACGTGTATGGGCGTGCCTGTGAGTGATAGAAATATACGTAATATGTATATTGGTGTAGTCTGTCTGACGCTGTAACAACTGTTGTAGAAGATAGGTGAGAGAGAGAAGAATTCTTTTTTCGCTTTCAGAGACAGCCACTATATCAAAATCTATCATCTCACGTGTGTGGAAATTCTATTACCTTTCACTAACTCTCACTGAGTCTACCACCTATTCAAACCTATACAGAAGGGACCAAACCTAGTCTTAATTCTCCTATCGAAAATCTACGACAAATGGTCGCTCGTTACCGGGAATTGAACCCAAAATCCTAAGGCGATACGACAAATGGGTTCTCGTCCGTAGGATTTTTGAACTTAGAATAGGAAGACGAGTACGACAAATGTGGACTCGTCTATCTGGATTTTGAACTTAAGATTCTGTTTCTGATATAGAGTAAGAGTGTGATGTCTTGTGACTGTGTATCTTTTTAAAAAAATATTACCCCCTAGACTAACGATCTGTTTACGGGCGTGCTGACCACACAAACTAATAAGTTTTTTTTTCCACAGCATCTTTGAATAATATACATTTTGGTTACAGGTTGATTTTGTCGGGATATATGTTAACTGCTGATTGTAATACTAAATGCTGGTAAAGTGGTGAGTGTATAACATTCACTGGGTACTGAGGCAGAACGGCGTTTGAACTAAGTTAAGGAGTGTGTTTCGGACTTTTTGTCCAGATTAATTCCCTCCCTTACCCGATCTGACTTCAGGGGCGAACTTATAGTGGATTTTTAAAAATTAAGGGATTATTTTTCTCTTTAATTTTTGCAATATTCTTTTGCTTTTCCACTGTAGCAACTTATTTTTCAGTGTTAATCTTAACTACCATTTATTTGGCGTAGTCGTGTTTTGCATTGAGTGCTTTATTGCCGATTAATAGCAGCGATAGTTAGATTTTAATTTGGAGGAGGTATCCCAGGGTTAAGGATATCATCTTTTGATTTTTGGTAATTTTTTTTCTCGTAAGTGGTAGGAACCAGTGTATCCTTTTTCCTATTTTCGTTCTCCACTAGTCTCAGTCACTGACATAATATGGCCGAGAGGGCAAAGCTTAGACAACTCCTCATGGAAGAAGCGAGAGAGGAGGGACTGGAAGGAGAGGAAGCGAAAGCATTTGTCAGAAACGAACTTGAGAGATATGATGCGGAGAGGAAAGCAGCGGAAGCTAAGGAAAAAGCAGCCGCAGATTTACAGCAGAAGAAGATGGATGAGAAAATGGAAATCCGCAGGATGCAGCATGAGGAGAAGGAGAAGGAGAGACAGCATGAGAAGGAGAGGGAGGAGAGACAGCATGAGAAGGAGAGGGAAGAGAGACAGCATGAGTTGGCTCTTAAAACTCTAGAATTCCAAAGTCGTGGTGCTGCCTCTACCTCCAGCAATGGAGAGTCTTCTCCTCATTCCTCCTTAACTGACCCTGCTAACACTCAATCTCTTCAACTAAATGCTATGTCTTTCACTCTTGAATCTTTTCCTTGTCCAAATGAGAAGATTGACACATGGTTAGAAAAATTTGAGAAAATTGCAACTCTGTACGGGTTAGAGAGGTCGCGTTGGAATATGAAACTTTCCCAGGCCCTAAAAGGTTCTGCTTATGATGTTTATTCTAAGCTGGAAAGTAGCCAACAAGACGACTACGATGTGTTGAAGAAAGCGTTACTGGAGCGCTTTGAAATGAACGCTCGCAAGTTTTTGCAACTGTTTTGCAACAGCCGGAAAGAGAATTCTGAAACTTTTCACCAGTTCTCATCTCGTCTTAAGGGATATATAACAAAGTGCCTTGAGCTTTCGCAGCTCCCCTCTACCTATGAAGGTCTTGAGGAACTTGTTCTAACTGAACAAATAAAGAACACTTTGTCTGCTGATACCCGGAGATTTCTAGCTGAGCAGGGTGCAGAAAAGCTCGAAGACATCTTAGAGAAGTCTGAGCGTTACCATAATGCGCTGGCTGAACTACCGGCCACAAAGCGGAAACCGACAGAGGAGCATTTTCGAAAACATAACCTAGAGCAATCTTCTCAGGCTTCTAACCAAAATAACCACAGAGAAACTGGACCTCAAAACCCCCCTCCGGAAAAATCCAAGTTCTACAAGAACAAGTACCCCAACCACCCCAAACAGTCTGATCAACCCGACCGACCTACATGGCAGCGTAGCCAGAAAGGACAAGGTGGCAAAGGGAGAACCCCTGAGCACGGGACATATGATCAGACCGAGCACACCGAGCCGAAACGAATCGGATGCTTATTAACAGTCTCGCAAGGCGGAGTTATTGACAGTGATTCCCAACCTGTTGGGGATAGACCCTCAACGCGAGGTACTGTTACTTTGAACAGTTCTCAAACTTCTTGCTTATTTGACACGGGGCTTTCTTACGATTGCATTGTTGCCAGAAACCTGGTCAAACCCGGTCAAGAGACAGCAGAGACCGTCCAACTTTGTGGAGTTCGTAAGAGTGATGCACCTACAGCGCTTCCCATTGCATTGGTGGAGATACACTCTGATTTTGTCAGAGGCATGATCAAAGCAGCTGTTATGGATGATCCCATCTACCCAGTCATACTCGGCGGGAGATACGTGTGTATTGGGAAACCGGAAGAGCCGATTGTGGCAGCAGTAACTACAAGAGGGCAAACCAAGAAGGAACGGGAGCCTGCGCCTAATTTGTTACCTATGGAACTTAAAGAAGCGCAACAAAAGGATCCTACTTTGGCACCCTGCTTTAGGAAACTGCCCATGGCGAAGGAACCTAAACAGCACGGGGACATTTTTTCTGAGGATGGCGTACTTTATCGGAGAACGGGCAAGCCTGACCAAGGTTACAACCAGCTCCTAGTACCGAAACAGTACAGAAGCCAAATCCTAGAAATGGGGCACTCTCTTCCCTTCAGCGGACACATGGGACAGAACGCCACAAACCAACGTATAACCACTCATTATTGGTGGCCAGGAGTAAACACTGATATTATCAGGTATGTCAAATCCTGTGCCCAGTGCCAACGGGTACCACCCAAGCAACGGACACCCCCAGTCCACATGGGTGAAATGCCAATAATGGGAACACCATTCGAACGGGTTGTGATCGACATTTTAGGGCCTTTCGAAAGGACTAAAAGAAGGAACAGGTTCATCCTGACCTTAGTCGATACATGCACTTTATGGGCAGAAGCTATCCCGCTAACATGCGCAGATGCCAAGCATGTCGCAGAAGCCCTCGTGCAGATTTTCACTCGGTTTGGATTCCCTCAGCAAGTGTTGACGGATAATGGATCTCCATACCGAAACCTGTTGATGGATGAGATCGTTAAGATCTTGAGGACCCAGCACATCCACACTAAGCCATATACTCCGGCCGGAAATGGGCTCGTGGAACGTGCTAATGGAAACCTCACCATGATGCTAAGTAAGCTGGCACAAGTGAAACCTGAAGATTGGGATCTCTGTATTCCTGCAGCATTATTTGGCTACAGAGAATCTCCTCATACTTCCACAGGATTTCCGCCAGCTACACTCTTATTCGGCAGACCCATTAAGGGCCCGCTTGAAGCCTTACTTCAGTCTCTGACAGACGAGAAGGCTGATGAGACAGTTGTCTCAGCCAGTAAATATGTGTCGGTTTTAAAGGAACGGTTGAAACTAGGGTGGGACCTAGCAACGACTAACTTTAAGCGAGCACGCACCAAGCACGCTAACCGATACAGGAAAGTCGTGGAAGAGAGAGAACTGGAAGCAGGAGAGAAAGTTTTGGTGTTGCTCCCTACCGAGAACAACCAACTGAAGATCGGATGGCAAGGGCCGTTTACCGTCCTGAAAAAGATTTCTAAGGCTAACTACCAGATCTCTATTGAAGGAAAGGAGAAGGTTTTCCATTTAAATCTCTTAAAGAGATACTTGGAAAAACCAGTGCCAACCTCCGACCATCTCCTGACGATCGCCAAAACTGACGAAGATGACGATAGTGGCAGGGATATTCCACCGCTATCAGAGGAAATCTTTCAAAAATGTCAGAAGCGGCGACGCTCTTTTAAGCGCGCATGGGAGACATTCCAGGGGAAGGAAACTTTGAGGAGTGGACTTGAGTAGGAATTGGACAGAGATGGAGGGGGAAGAGGAGAGGGAAGAAGACAGACACCCCGAAGCTACGGTTATAGGAAATTAAACTCCATAACGTAGACATGGAGTGCTTCCATATCTTAAAGGGGGGAGGCTCTGTCACGTAGGGTTTATATTCATTTAATTTCCTACATCTTCTTCCTATTCTTTCACCCGATTTCTCTCTTTTATTATCTCTGTATTTCATTTTTCCTGTATATTTTTCATCCATTCGTTTTTGCGAATATTATTTTCATATAATTCGCAAACTTTACCTGTTTTCCTTTCTCTAAAACTGAGAATCGCACCTGGGTGGTATTGCGTACATGTCAGTCGCGCTGGTCGGACGATAGGCGTGAATTTACAGCATTCGCTAGACATTCGTCTGAGGGTCTCTGGCCTGGGGCGTGAAAATTCACCCGAGGGGCATGGAAAGAAGTCAGAGTGTCTGGATTTCGTTAAACGCAGGAGGTTTTTCGACAAAAAAAAAAAAACCCGGCTTAGCGTGAAAATCCACTCCGCACTGCAGACGGTGGTCTGAGATTTGCAACTCATGCAAGCCCTCGGCCACTGATGGCTGTTACGTCACGCGATAAGCGGACGAAGGTGTTATACGGACAGGGGAGACTATTTCGCGTGGCGAAATAAGATTAGGATCCTGTGTCCGATTTTAAAGATATTGGCCAAGTTTGAAACTTTAATTTCATTCTCGCTCATAGACTCACAGTAGATAGGTTGCTCGTAAACAGAATAGCTGTTAGCGAAGATCTCAGTTTGTTTCGGCAATTTGTCGAACTTCTAGACTTCCAGAAATATTTTCAGCATTTTTATTCTTAAGTTGTGCGACTACCTGTAATTCTGTGGTTGAGGTAATTAATATGATAGATGTATAGATTTTGTGAGTGTTAAAGTGTGTAATCGCTTAATTCATTTTAATCTATTTCTTTAGCGCAGAAGAGAAATAAAGTGGTAGGCTATTATATTTTCTAGGGAAGCATTCAGTGGAAAGCAGAATAAAATTAAAATTTCTAGCTTATAACGGAAATTGTAGCTATTTATGAATTTAATTTAACCGCTAATACTCAGTCGAGTGTATTTTTCTAAACTAATGTATAAACTCTAGAATCGAGCCTCATGAATGGTGACGGAATACGCACGTGTTCCTAATTCATGAGGATTGCTGATTTTACGTCACGGGAAGTTTAAATGATAAGCAAAGCTCTCTGCTTGCAAGTTTAAATGTAAGTTATAACCAGTACAGATTCTGTTTATTATATTATATGTGTTATTTTTCCTCCACACAGTGAAAGTTTTGGGGTGACCCTAACTTTACCAGCACCTAGTAGTAGTTTCCATACTTGTGAAGAAATAGACAGTCCTTATTTTGAACCACGTGGGTTTCTTAAGTACCACTGGTCTAAACAGTGCATATGCAACCCGAGTTAGACAAGAAATACTATATCCCAATAACGGGTTTTCAAAGACTGTAATGATAAATACTGGACCTTGGAGCCAGATCTTAATTTCTTCTAGAAAAAAACTCTACGTAATTTTTCTGCCTGGTGGCGCGAAATACTTCAAGTATTAACTAACATTTCCCGACTATATATATATATATATTTTTTTGTGGACAAATCTGTGGTGTGACTAAAGTGAATCCTATACTGAGGGAAGGCACCGACCTGACATTCATCATTTCTAGAAACCTACGCTATTG
The DNA here is from genome assembly GCA_024509875.1 of Oreohelix idahoensis. Classification (NCBI taxonomy): domain Eukaryota; kingdom Metazoa; phylum Mollusca; class Gastropoda; order Stylommatophora; family Oreohelicidae; genus Oreohelix; species Oreohelix idahoensis. The sequence goes on from JAMPIV010013300.1 coordinate 121,035, forward strand.
ACACTGTGCTCTGCTAACTCCCGCGCCTGGAATAATTGTTAGGTGACTTAATCAGACATTTGAACAAATTTGCACACCCAAGTAGTCGTTCCCGGAGACTCCGAGTTAAATACGTCTTTTGGAACTGGGGACTTCTTGGCAGAAGACTGCATTTTTTTTTGAGTCTGTGTGAAAATCTAAAATCAGTGTGTTCCAAGAGGCAGCGAGCAAAGTCGTGAGTACCTGTATGAGAGGCCATGGCGGAATGAATGAGTGTACGCTGGTTTGAGTGATATTTTTCACTATTATATCTTTGACACCCTGTTGCTGTCCTATTTTTTTTTTCAATCTGCATAATTTGTTGCTAAGGCTAGAGTTCTTGTGTTTTTTGTCTTAGGTTAAATCAGATTTTTTTTTCAAACTCTGTGCATATAATTACGAGATAAAACAAAGAAAACTCTTAGACTCAAACCCTATGTATCTGTGACTCGGGCGCCATCATCTGTTCTCTTAACGGGGCCGGGCTAAACCTAGAGTTAACACTATAACGGGGCTATCATCCTTGCAACATTTCCTTGAATTTTTATGACTATGTGTATATGTATTTTCCTTGATGTACTTTCTTTGATGTTGTGAGCCGATTTTTCCTGATATTAAAATCGCTCTTGAACTTAATAATCGTGTTTGGTCAGCTCGTTCTAGATAATATATATATCATTGTTATAGTGTTCCCACGTCTGTGTGTTTACCTGTCGTCACGTGTATGGGCGTGCCTGTGAGTGATAGAAATATACGTAATATGTATATTGGTGTAGTCTGTCTGACGCTGTAACAACTGTTGTAGAAGATAGGTGAGAGAGAGAAGAATTCTTTTTTCGCTTTCAGAGACAGCCACTATATCAAAATCTATCATCTCACGTGTGTGGAAATTCTATTACCTTTCACTAACTCTCACTGAGTCTACCACCTATTCAAACCTATACAGAAGGGACCAAACCTAGTCTTAATTCTCCTATCGAAAATCTACGACACCATTGTCACAGTACGGTACCATTGTCACAGTACGGTACCATTGTCACAGTACGGTACCATTGTCACAGCACGGTACGATTATCCCAGGCACAATCATCATCATTTTCCATTGCGCTCCTTACAAAGCAGGGAGCAACATTAGCGCAGTCTCCGCGTAGTAGGCCAGCAACAAGCATTCGTGCACTGTCCAAAAGGTGGTTTCTCTGGCAATTTCTTTTGCGTTATGAGATTGTCAGCCCAATGAACATCCCCACATTAGTCGCCTTCTACGACATGCTTAATTATGCTGTAGCACTACTCTTTCTTTGTAATGGGGAATGACGTGGGGGTTATCACAGTACAGTAATACAATCACAGTACAGTAATACAATCACAGTACAGTAATACAATCACAGTGCAGTAATACAATCACAGCACAGTAATACAATCACAAAACAGTAATACAATCACAGTACAGTAATACCATTACAGTACAGTACCATAATAATGGCACAGTAAAGTTATCACAAAGCAGCGACTTAATCACAAAACAGTGCCATATTAAACAGTACAGTACCAAAATAATTGCACAGTAAAGTTGTCAAAACGAAGCGACTTAATCACAAAACAGTACCATATTAAACATTACAGTACCATAATAATGGCACAGTAAAGATATCACAAAGCAGCGACTTAATCACAAAACAGTGCCATTATTAAACAGTACAGTACCATAATAATTGCACAGTAAAGTTATCACAAAGCAGCGACTTAATTACAAAACAGTACCATATTAAACAGTAAAGTACCATAATAATTGCACAGTAAAGTTATCAAAAAGAAGCGACTTAATCGCAAAACAGTACCATATTAAACAGTGCAGTACAATAATAATTGCACAGTAAAGTTATCATAAAGCAGCGACTTAATCACAAAACAGTGCCATTATTAATCAGTACAGTACCATAATAATTGCACAGTAAAGTTATCACAAAGCAGCGACGTAATCACAAAACAGTGCCACTATAAAACAGTACAGTACCATAATAATTGCACAGTAAAGTTATCACAAAACAGCGACTTAATCACAAAACAGTACCATATTAAACAGTACAGTACCATAATAATTGCACAGTAAAGTTATCACAAAAGCAGCGACTTAATCATAAAACAGTGCCATATTAAACAGTACAGTAATACAAATACAGTACAATCACATAATGACGGTACAGTAACACTATTCTTACGTGTGTAATTGACTTTGAAATTGACCTTGACACGAAAACCCAGGCCTTCAATGGGCGCCATGAACTGGATCTGGACAATGTTCTGTTTGCTGATGTACTGTGCGTCGGGCGTCGACCCGTGACAAAAAGAGATGTACCTCGTAGACATGGGATCGGGATGGTCTTCGATGGATGGGAATATCTGGTGATCGAGTTCCCAGCCGTCCAAAATCTGTTAAGAGATAACACGTTGTTAGGAAAAGGATCTTAAATTGTGGAAACAATTGTATCATCGCCCTTCAGGCCTCCCAACAAACTTATGCCACGTCTTCCTGTGCCATTCCATCAGTTCAAGTTTTTTCCATGTCTTTTCTTGCCCTTGATTGTAATATAAATATATACTAAATTAACAGAATTCCTCCATATCTTAACTTTGAAATTGATGGTCTTGTAATAGCGATGGGAATAATCTGGATCTGAGGGAGTTAAAATAATTGTGGAAAAATTGTATCTGTTAATCCCTTCCAGGACCTCGTGATAAAACGTTGTACCTCTTCAGGCCTGGTGCCATTCCATCAGATCTAAGGTTTAACCATTGTCTTTTCTGGAAGGGATGGTCTAATTGTATGGAAACAATTGTTCAAAATCGATACCCCACCGTCATGTGTTCTTAAGGCCTCAGGCCTCCAAACAAACTTATGCCACGTCTTTCCCTGTGCCATTCCATCAGTTCAAGGTTTTTCCATCGTCCTTTTTCTTGCCCTGATGTGCTTCCTCCCCAATCCTCTTCTCCATATCCTGTGTTCTTTGATTCTCTCTCTACCTCTCATATCCCCTTCCGTTCGGTAAATGCTATCAACAAATTTCCTCTATGTGTTTGATTTAATAATCCTGCGTTTTCTTCTCATTATCTTCTTCCGTTGGCTCTTGTTTGGTTCTTGTCATCAGTTCCACATTATTGATCTGGTCATACCACCCACTTCAATTCTTCTATTCTACTCAAGCACTTGTTTGGTTCTTGTCATCAGTTCCACATTTTTGATCTGGTCATACCACCCACTTCAATTATTTTATTCTACTCAAGCACTTGTTTGGTTCTTGTCATCAGTTCCACATTATTGATCTAGTCATACCACCCACTTCAACTATTTTATTCTACTCAAGCTCTTGTTTGCTTCTTGTCATCAGTTCCACATTTTTGATCTGGTCATACCACCCACTTCAATTCCTCTATTCTACTCAAGCACTTGTTTGCTTCTTGTCATCAGTTCCACATTATTGATCTGGTCATACCACCCACATGTTATGTTTCTTAGTTCTCACCACCCACTTCAACTTTTTTATTCTAACGCATTTTTCTTACTTTTGTTTGGCCCCTTCTTGTCCACTTCCACAGTCATACCACCCACTTCAATTATTCTATTCTACTCAAGCACTTGTTTATGAAAGTCTGTTTTTGTTTTTCTTCATTTTACAGAAAATACAGTATGGCTGACTTAACACTAGAATTGAAGGTTCTGGTTTTGTGTGTGTTGGACTTGATTTCTTTTGATTTCCACATATTTCTCTATACAATAAAAGCTTTAGCTTTTTATTTTCTTATTTTGATCTCCCCGTCTGTCTCTCCAACTATGTCTGTCTATACTGCTGCCAATGTATGTGTTCGATTCTACATTAGTGGTGTTACTTTAAGTACAATACTATTATCGTTTCCTGCATTTGTTCTCATTATCATAATTTTCTGCCTGTGCATTTTCAGAATTAGAATCCTGCCCACTACAAAAATATTTATAGAATGTGGGATTCCTGTATACTCACATTTGGATTCTCGCTGGTGCTACGGAGTTCCTACACTGTGCTGAGATCCTTCTTGAGTGATCTAAGGGAGGAGATCGGAGCACTCATGGTGCTGTCCGTGTGCAATAAAGATAGTCCTTAAAAACCAAACCAATCACAAGAGCTTAGAGCATCAATAATTCTCGTCTAGTCATCTTGTTTTGTGCCGTCCGCTTAACTCATTCAGTCCCAAGCAAAAAGCTGGGTTTGGCCCAAACAAAAATGGCCATCCCAGTGCTTTTTTATTGTTGTTGTTTGAAAAGAAAACATTTGTTAATGTTCATATGCATAAATACGAGATATTTAAAATGAAAGTACTTCCTGTCAGAAATGACGTTTTGGGTTGTTAAAATTAGAAAACAGCTCTAAAAAGGAGCAAAAGATATAAAAGCCGATATAACGTTCATTGGGTCAAATGGGTCTGGAAGGAAGTACGATATCTCGGCTGTTGGGACTTAAAGAGTTAAGTTCCTTCCTATTTCGTTACGATGAAAAAGCATATTTCTTTTATTTCTGATAAAATTGTGATTTCTTTTGTTTATGTCTTCTTTACCCTTCTATCGCTGGACGTCTAGAGCGGGGGTATTTTGTACCCTTGCTCTGGCTGGAGCGTATCGTGGTGGGTGGCAGTAGTTTTTTATTTTACGTTGCGTGTGTAAGGGATCAGTGAGTTATGTTTTGGTTTGGTTTGGTTTAAAGGACCATCTTCATTGCACACGGACAACATCATCAGTGCTCCGATATCTTCCCTTAGATCACTCAGGGAGGAGCTCAGCACAGTGCATGAAGTCCGTAGCACCGGCAAACAACCCAATGTGTGGTGGGTAGGTTTTCCCAATTTTGCCTGGACAGCGGCCGTGTGGCGTCCTCTTTACGATTTCCAACTGCCGAGGGATTTGTAACGTGTGCAACTTGCACACGGGACGTCCTATTTTTTCACCTTTATCCGAGAAAGCTAGGCACCCCATCTTACTACCAGGGAGATCAGGGGGGAGTATGACATCATTAGTGCCCACTGGTTCTGACAAGAATTCCATCAAATACATTATCTGAACTGGGAATTGAACCCAGTATCCTTAGAATTAGAGGCGGACGCCACACCTCTTAACTACTCCGACCTCGAGTTATAATTTTACTACTTATAGTAGGTAGACTGAACGTGATTTGTTTTTATTATTTTACTACTTGTAATAGGTAGACTGAACGTGATTTTTTATTTTTTACTACTTGTAATAGGTAGACTGAACGTGAATTTTTTATTATTTTACTACTTGTAATAGGTAGACTGAACATGAATTTTTTTATCTTTTTACTACTTGTAATAGGTAGACTGAACGTGAATTTTTTTATTTTTTTACTACTTGTAATATGTAGACTGAACGTGAATTTTTTAAATTTTTTTACTACTTGTAATAGGTAGACTGAACGTGAATTTTTTTTTTTTTTACTACTTGTAATAGATAGACTGAACGTGAGGTTTTAAATTTTTTTTACTACTTGTAATAGGTAGACTGAACGTGAATTTTTTTTTTTTTTTACTACTTGTAATAGGTAGACTGAACGTGAATTTTTTATTTTTTTACTACTTGTAATAGGTAGACTGAATGTGAATTTTTTTTTTTTTAACTACTTGTAATAGGTAGACTGAACGTGAATTTTTTATTTTTTTTAACTACTTGTAATAGGTAGTGAATTTTTTATATTTTTTATTTTTTGCAAAAGGGGCGGGAGGGGGGGGGGGGACTTCTAAGGTCTGCTCTTTTTGCTTTGCATTGGATGGGGCTGACTGACCTGACCAATGATTTTTGTAAATAGCTTGCCATTAACGACGTTCTGGGATTCAAACCTAGTAGTGTAGTGTCACGCTCCATGTAATCATCATCATCACTATCATTGTCTTTTGCGCTCGTTACGGAGCAGGGAGACACCACTGTAGCAGGTCCCACAAGAAGCCTGTACCAGTAATTCACGAGTACCAGCAGCTGTAGCTACTGTGGTCATTTCTTTCACCATGATGAGTTTATCAGTTCTTTGCACAACTTCAAACTAATCGCGTTTTTACGACATCGCTACAGTTCACCCATTTGTAATGGGTATCTGATTCTGCTCTTGAATTAGAAAAGCAAAGACACCAAGAAAGAGAACAGGTCATCCCATCTCATAAAGACTTAATATAGTAGAGTCTCTAAAACTTTGGTCTCCTACGGCAGTATCTGCTGTGGGGCTACTGAGACGTTGCATTTTTTTTATACTGACAAAACGGAAATAATATTTAAAGAGATTTCTTGAGCAAAAATGTATTCGAGTTTGTGAGTCTCGCGATTGTTATGGGGTGACGTGTGTTATATAGAACCAATCCGCCTCGAATTCTAAAGTACCGGGTTCGATTCCCAGTTGAGGAAATATAATTTATGGAAATGCAAATATATATATATATATATATATATATATATATATATATATATATATATATATATATATATATATATATATATATATATATATATATATATATATATATAAGGACGTTGGTTGCGTTGTGTCTGTTTACACCGGAGCTGCGATATCTGCGCCTTTCGGCCAACACATCCGACTTCAACACGTCATTTTTTGGGACCGGGTTTGCCTTCCCTCTTCGATCCCTACTCTCTCAGCCAGACTGCAGTAATGCAGCCTGTGTCCAGGACCACCACGTGGAGGTGGAGTAGGGTCTTGGTCAGCTCTGGTTCGCTGACCCTTACGCAAGCAGTCAAGCTATGGGTCGCTGACTGCATTCTCTATTGTTTCGTCTTTGAGTGCCCTGAGAATGTCTATAATAACTCATGCTGAAATATTTAGACTTTAGAAGCTAGCCATGACGAAAATGTCATTCCACAGAGAGTTTGTAGAATTTGAGGTTCGTATGACATTTATAAGCGTCCGATTGACAGAGTGGTTAGAGAGCAGGTCTCTCGCGGCAAAAGGTTCTGCGTTCGATTCACAGTATGGACACGCTTCAGTCTACCTACCTGTAAATAGGTACCTGCTTTGCACTTGAGTTAGGTTAGGAAAAGGCAGCGAGGAAGGGCACTGGTCGCCCCCACCTCTCGACGCTGGACCTAGTATAGTGAAGTCTAACAGTTCCCTCCCCTACGACAGTATCTGTTATGGGTGTACCTTTTTATGACATTTATGTTTTAATTTTCACTAACGGATAATGTTAACATATGATTGCATCTTCTACCTAGTCGTTATAGGTCAGAAACATACAAAGTGACGCTGTTCTTGTAATAAACACTTGTGGATCGACCAACCTCAGTTTTCATTACATGTTATGGAAATGGTCAGTGTTTGAACTATTTGTTGACCCTCAGCTTGAGAAGAAGTAGAAGAAGAAAGAATCATAATACCAACATCCAATCTTTGTGAGCCATAACTGAACCAGCCCCTTAAGTACTTTTAACTTTACTCCTGGTATTAGAAAACAAAGATAAACTCAATATTAATTAGTTTTAACTCAATTATCTCCGTTGTTCTCAATACATACCGCGATGTCACCACCATTCTCACAGACGGCATCAATATAATCAAACTCTACTTCAATGGTGCTGTCAATGGGCGCAGCAATGTACAGTGAGCATGATTCCTTACTCCCAGCGCTGATAAAAGTGAATGTTCCTGGCCTTGACCGTAATTCTTGCTGCTTGCAATCTGCGAAAGTTTAAAAAAAAAAAAGAACTAATGTTAACAATATTAAGAATCTTCTTCTTCTCTTTTTTTCTGTTAGCACCTTATGGAGCTTAGAACTAACCACTGCTGATGGTATCTTTGCAGCAAACCTGCATCACAGGATGTGTGTGTTCTTGCAGTAGTTTTTTGTGTGTCAATTTCTTGTACCTGATGAATCTGACTATGGTCATTGATGGTAACGTAGCTACAAATGTTGTTACCTAAAGCTCCTATGTAGTTCCGAGTGTCTTTTTTTTTTTTTTGTTGTTGCAGGGGAACATTAATGTTCGGTTACTGTTTCTTTTTTTCGTCTAATTTTGATCCAAGTGTGTCACGCTGGCTGTATGAAGCCCGTGTTGTTGTATGATTTATGTAATAGTTTATATCCATCTCCATCTTGGTCTTTCTCGTGTCGTAGCATCAAATTTTCTATTGTTGTAGGCGCGTAGAGATAATGGATCTGGCTCCATTCTCATAAGATGGCATACGCACTTTATTTTCTGTCTGTCTATACATATTCGATGCTGGATGTAGCCCCTACATATTATGTTTAGGTGCTTTTATTTCTTATTCTGTCTCTCTTGGTAACATTAATGACTTTTCTTGAGAACTTCATCTCGTAAGAAGTAATTTTCATCAACAGTGCTTTGGACAGAAACGATTCTGGGCATTAATAGCAAAATAGCTCTTTATAGCAAACATAGCTCTTTATAGCTAAATAGTTCGTGATAGCCAAATAGCTCCTTATAGCAAAATAACTACTTAGAGTAAAATAGCTCTTTATAACTAATTTGCTCTTTATAGCTAAATAACTCTTTATAGGTAAATCGTTCTTTATAGTAAAATAGCTCTTTTTAGCAAAACAACACTTTCTTTATAACGAAATAGCTCTTTATACCAAAATAGCGATTGTTACTGTTGTCAGAAGTATAACACAAAATGTGTCCAATAGTCCTGCGAAATCAGACGAAATAATATAGCCATGATGTGACTAAAAATCATTTTAAAGGCACAAGATACTCAGCAGTGACATAAGTGGGTAATACACACACAAGTAAACAAAACCGCCGGAAATATGTCGCTATCAATAATTACTAATGCCTCATCATGATAGCTGGTACGAATGTACGAGTGAATGGACGTAGTAAGACCACCCAAACCTATGACGTAGTCCTCTAAAATAGGTTAGTGACCTAATGCAAGATCACACGTTTGAAAATTGGTAATTTTAATTTGCTCTATTTACAATGACTTGACAGGTGTGATGCCACTTTCCCATATCGGCAGTTGTTCATATTATTTGGAATTGAAAAAAAAAATATCATCAAACTCCGTAATTCTCGCCAATTGTACGTTGGTCACATCTAAGGGAAGCAACTGTGGTTGACAGTTAGACATTAATTGTATTGTTTAACTTACATGTACTCTCCCGAAAATAGTTACACTCAACGAAGAAAAGTCGGTGAATTATGCAACACAAAGTGAGTGACAGTGATACATGAATAAAATGTAAGTTTTTGATTGTAGAACCCAATTTCATTCCGGAAACGGATTTAACTCATTATTTTGTTAAAAATTACCTTAAAATGTAAGTTTTTGATTGTTTCTTCAAGACAAAATTGTAATCTAAAGCAGAGATTTTCAAACTGTGCGTCGCGGCTCCCAGGGGCGTCGCGGCCCTAGGCTAAGGGCGTCGCGGTGGCTTGGGAAAGTCATTAATATCTTTTTGGGTACAATTGCTTATATATAATATATAGTATAGAGAGGAGCCGCGGTGATTTATGCACAGGTCAAGGGAGCCGCGGACCAAAAAAGTTTGAAAACCTCTGATCTAAAGTATTGCAGACTTATTGTTGGAGCTACTTGCTGGAAATGAAACGGTTTATTGGAGCATAGGTATCATAATTTCCGATGATCCCAACAACACATTTGATTTCCCAACCGAGTTAATTAACGAGCAGTGCCCATCAGGAATGCCACCCCATTTGCTGAAATTAAAGGTTGCTGCATGTATCCTGCTTTTTGCGAAATCTGAACGCAAAAAAAAAAAAAACGGACTATTGAATGGCACGCGTTTGGTCATAAAAGTCTTGCATCGGAATTCCATCGATGCAGAAATTATCACTGGCAGTAATAAGGGAGAACGAGTCTTAATTCCTCGCATTGACTTAGGAACTGAGCGAGAACAGTTTGCCATTTAGGATGCGACGTCGTCAATTCCCAGTGATTTTATCATTTGCAATGACGATCAATAAGGCCCTGATGTGGGTGCTGCACCAGTTATCACTATTGATAACTATGAATTGGCAGTGGTGCACCACTTCACATACCTAGGGTCTACCATCAATGACAAACTCTCACTGGATACAGAAATCGACAGCCGCATTGGCAAAGCTGCATCTACCTTTGCCCGCCTCACATCGCGTGTTTGGGGAAACTCTAAACTCACAATGAAGACCAAAGCTGCGGTATATAATGCCTGCGTCACCAGCACACTCCTATATGGCAGCGAGACCTGGACGACCTATGCTAAGCAAGAAAGAAGGCTCAATACCTTCCATTTGCGGTGTCTACGCCGCATCCTCGGCATCTCGTGGAAAGATAAAGTGACAAATGTCGAGGTGTTGTCACGTGCTGGCCTTCAAAGTATGTATACGCTTCTTAGACAGCGCAGACTTCGCTGGCTTGGCCATGTTCGCCGCATGGAAGATGGTCGCATCCCAAAAGATATCTTGTACGGACAATTAGCAGATGGCAAGAGAACAGTTGGGCGACCACAGCTGAGGTTCAAAGATGTGTGCAAGAGAGATATGAGGGCACTGGACATGGATCCAGCAACATGGGAGGATGAAGCTGCTGATCGCACTAAGTGGCGATGCTATTTACGGCGCCACCTCAGATTGGGCGAAGAGAGGCTCACACAAGAAGCAGAGGTGAGGAGAAAACGTCGAAAGGAGCACCAGGAAAATAAGCAGCTGAGGGCTGTCACCTAAGGGCCGCATTCCCATAGTCAGTTATGACTGAAGGGACTATTATTATTATAAGGCGCGAGGACAATCTTTTGAGGAGTTTTCCTTCCTGAACCTGTTTTCGGACACGTTCAGCTCTATGTCGCCCTCACCCGAGGAACAAATCATGAAAATTTGAAAGGTTTTGGTTAAATACACTTTTTATCAGGGAACATTCTTTGAAACAAATCCACGCACTTTAACAAAAAATGTTGTCATCAAATAACTTTTATATTGAATTTAAAAATATTTTTAAAATGTGTAGCAGTTTTTTATTTACTTCCGTCATTATTGACGGGTTATTGCTAGTATATCTTAATTATTAACCCATCAGAGATTGAACGGCCTATTTTTCACCATTTAGTGCACTGGCTTCCTAGCGCAGTGGTCTATGGTTCGATCCCCAGATGAGGTGGGAATTTTTTAAGCCACAAACGGCTCCTGGGTCGACCCAGCCCCAAATGGGTACCACAGCAACTCTGGGAAGGTTAAGGCGGCCGGCGTGATGCCGACCACATCACCCCTAGTGTGCCGACGGTCAAGATAATATGGGCCTAACACCGTATTCCCAATATGCCTCAATGGGCGTGTAACGGGTTCCTTTACCTTTTTTTTTTTTTCACCATCAAATTAAAAAAATTAAAAGCCACACGTTTAAACAACTTATAGACGCCAAACATACAGAAAAAGCAAAGACGTTCTGACATTCTCCACAGTTATAATCAACAATTCTACAAATACGATCATTATAATAAAACAATACAACCTACTGTGCTAATGCGTGAATCCAAAATAAATAGCTGGCTAATAATCACAAATGCACATTGCCAAGCTCATCATTCCAATATGGCGTACAAGCCGCTTTTGACAATGGAATGAATATAACGGCACGATCAATACACTCCTAACCACTGCTACCATAACAGTCTCTTACTAGAGGAACGATCGCAAAGCCCAACGCTGGACAAACTTAACTACCATTAACCAGACATAATACATACTGTACACCTTTTCTTGACGGCCAACTGACACGTCACTTCTTGAACACCCTTTCCGTTCAAAAACCTTTACGCAAAATTGCACAACTTGCAATCGCAAGACTGGCTATATTTAGTATAGCTCACACCACACATTATATTCCGATATCTGATGCCCGATTTTTTGTAACACCTGAGCGCCAACATACGTAAAACATGTTGTGACAGTTATTGTTTGTAAAGTTTTAAATTTACCACCAAACAGTAAAATATTGACCAGATATGTACTATTCTTACTATTCTTAGATCCGTAGATGCTGACTGACAAAGCAGTCAATGACCATCACGTCTTGTAAGGCAGCAAAAAACTCTCTCCACTTTGTTTGGATATTATCCATTCTTTGTGCATTTTTTAATTTTTTTTTAAATTAATGAAGAAAAATATCCCGTTCAACCTCTGATGGGTTATAATTAGGATATATATTGTTTTCAATTCCAAATAATATGAACAACTGCCGATATGAGAAAGTGGCATCACATTTGTCAAATCATTGTAAATAGGGACAATCACAATTATGTATATAAATAAATTTAAAAAAAAATTTAAATTTAAATTTAAAAAAAAGAATAAAATAAAAAAACGAACAAACTCAAGAAGACACTCTGAACAAGAATAATATTAAAGTGGCGGGGTGTAAAGGCCTGGTGGTTCCAGTTATATAACTGACTTTAACAGATATTTAATTGACTTTCATCTGTGTAAAGTCATATGCATTGTAAGAACAGCATCAGACCTTCAAATTCCCAGTCACTATATATTAACATTTGTTCGTGTTAAATATTGCTTGACTATATTATGCAGCTCCCTATGTCTGTCTATTCTTAACAATTCTTCTATATTTGTAGGTAAGTTTGATGCTTGCAAATAATCTAATATTGGTATTCTCATTTGTTCATACCTCTTACATTTTAACAAGAAATGTTCTATACTATTGCCTTGAAGACATCCTGCACAGTAAGGTTCTTCTATTCTAAAATAGCCTTTTCCCAGCTGTAGTCTGAGAAGTTTTTTATTACTGTGAATTTTCAATTCCTTAGATATCTGACATTTTCTTGTTGGAGCCTTGAACATCTTATATGCATGTCTTCCTTTCAGATTTTTATATCACTTTTCATTCATCTGTTATTAAATCTTTAATTAAGCTCTTAATCTCTGAATTACTCGTCCCTACATTTATTAGATTTTTACCAGATCTACCTTTCTTGGCTTCTTTATCTGCCTTTTCATTTCCTTCTATGCCAACATGTGAAGGTATCCATGCAATTAAGACTGAACATCCTCTGGAATATAAGTATGTAGTAGCCGGAAATATCTCCTCTGCTTTATCAGGTCTACTACATTCTCGTAAGTTTCTAAGTGCTTTAATTGTTGAAAGAGAGTCAGTTAAAACTGTTAGCTTTTGGGAGGGTTATTAGAGAATATTTCTAGTGCTTTTTGTATTGCCACCATCTCTGCAGTGAAAATGGATGTATTTACCGTGATGCTATATTTGTTTGGAAAATGGCAAAAAAATATAGAACATTTCTTGTTAAAATGTAAGAGGTATGAACAAATGAGAATACCAATTTGCCATCCTCTCCCTTGGATCCATCTGTGTACACAGTAATGCTGTCTATTGATATTTGTTGTATATATTTATTGGCTGTGTTTTTACTATTGTCTATATTATTTGTTTTCCTAAGTATTTCTGCTAGGTGGTAGTCCGTGTCTGGTTTATTGATCTCCCAGGGTGGAATCACTGGCTTGTATTCACAACTGTTATTAATTGATGTAATTAATGTACCCAGATGGACAATTTCCTCCATACACTTCCATCCTGTAGGGTATCTAGTGGTATTCATTGGATTGGCCTGAGTTGGCATCTGGTAAAAGCTGTATGTGCTGGGTAAGACTTATCTAACATAACTCTGTTCATGTAATTTAGTCTTAACTCCTTTCTCCATAATTCTAAGGGTATAATTCCTAAAGCCACCTCTACAGCTCCCATTGATGTTGATCTGATTGCACCTGCTATTGTACATAAAGCCTGATGCTGAATTCTGCCTAATTTAATCTTGTCACTATGTGCAGCAGAGTAGTATATTATACTTCCATTCTCTATTTTTCCTCTAATAAAAGATTTATAAAAAGTGAGCATTGTCTTAGTGCTTGCACCCCATCCATTACCTTTTCAATATCTTAATAAGTTAGTCAATCCTCTGCAAGACTCCACTAGTTTATCTATGTGTTTATTCCAGTTCAGCTGTTAGTCCAGTATCATTCCTAGATATCGAGTGGTTTGTACTGTATTAATGTTTTGCCCTTGGATATTTATGTCCATAATTTTATTTTTAACAACCCTACCTTTACTGAAGATCATTCCCAATGTTATATTTGTATTCAGCTGAAAACCCCATTTTGTCATCCATTTACATACTTTATTTATTTGCTTCTGTAGATCATTATATAATTTTGGCAGATGTTTTCCAGTCCTCCATATAGCAACATCATCTGCAAACTGTGACAATTTATTTGTTATATCATTAAATTCTTCACCTAAATCATTTACCATTATTGTAAAAATTGAAGGAGACATTATTGATCCTCATGGTATTCCATTTTGTTGTTCATACAGTTCTGATCTATCATTGTTTACCTAAACAGTGAAATTCATAAGTTGCAGAAAATTCTCTAAATAATTATATATTTTACCGGTTACTCCTATCTTCTTCATTTTAAAGAGAGCACCCTCTCTCCAGCATTCATCATAATCCCTAGCTATATCTAAAAATACTACCACAGTTTTTTCTTTCTTTTGAAATCCTGATTTTACTTCATGTTCCGATTTAATCATCTGATTCATGGTGCATCTGTTCTTCCTAAATCCTGACTGAGTTTGATTATATAAATTATTCTTTTCCAAATAAAACTAATTTTTTATTTACTATGGTTTCTAATATTTTACCTAGACGGGAAGTTAAAGAAATTGGTCTGTATGAATTGGCATCACGGGCATCTTTTTCTGGTTTTAGTATTGGAATAATTACTGCTGTTTTCCATGTTTTGGGAAATTTTTCCTGTATTCCCAATTTTGTTAAAAAGGGATGTTAAAATTTCTATGGTACTTTTTGGTATGTGTTTCAAGGTTTCATAGCTCAAGATGTCATGCCCTGCTGATGTATTTGTTTTGTCCTTTATTGTATTTTCAACTTCTTCCATTGTAATATCTGCATTTAAATATGATACATTTTCAGTATTACAAGGTACTTCTTTACTGAGTTTTTTTTAAGAAGGGCTGCTCTTCTGTTGACTTCAGCCTGTCGTAGATTTTCCTTAGAACTAACTCTATGGTAGTAGCTGGCCAGCACCTCTGCTTTCTGCCAGTCAGTCTCTGCCCTTTCAGGTCTTGTTATATTAGATATTATCATATGTTTAGTTCTGCCTTTCTTTTAACTTATTCCACACATCTGTTGTAGAGTTAGTTGTAGGGTTCAGTGTTTGGCAGAAATTTCTCCAATGATTTTCGTTTGCCTTAAGTATTATTCTGTTTGATTCATTTCTTATGTTCTTATAATTATCTAAATTATCTTCAGATCTATGCTTTCTATATTCTTGTAGAGCTTGTTTTTCTTTGCTTTTGAATTTCTGTACATCTAACTGTCCACCATGGTACTGGGTTTTTGTTCCAATGTTCATTCTTTTTTGTTTCCTTAATGCGATGTGGAATTGTGTCCTGGCATATATTCATTTGATATATGTTTAACAGCTATTAGTAATATTTCTTTCGTGAGATTATCTCCAAACACATCTATATTTTCATTTTCTATATTATTCATTTTTATCTCTTCCATTTCTACCTGAAAAGCTACCCAATTAGCTTTATTATAGTAAAATTTCGGTTTTTCTACCAGTTTGTTAGGTTTGTAATTATCTTTTAGTATTATTTCAATGGGTAAATGATCTGAATTTGTATCCCCAATAACTTCCCATTTTGCATTAGCAAGATTTGGTGTTACAGTGCTTATATCAATAGCTGTGTCTTGCCAACTCTAGTGCACGATTTTGACTCCAGCCTCCACAGTTCTCATCAGTTGGTTTTCGTCTGCACTTTCTTTCGCCTTCCTTCTTGGGTTCAGGACACAGAAATTCTGATGATGCTGTTGGAATATTTTCTAATTATATGGTCTTAACTCAATTCCAGCGTTTGCTTACTAAGATGGAACTCTATCTAGTTGATTGTTTCGGGTAAGTAATTCTTAGTTGGCAATGATCTTCGGCCAACAATTTGAAGAACTTTCCTTAGACAGTTTGAATGAAAAGATGACAATTAGGTTTAATTATTTATGTTACTCTTCAACATTCCGTACTGTAAAAAAAGTACAAAAAGGGGGTCAGAGTGGCTAAGAAGTATGGCGTCCACCTCGAATTCTACAGGTATCGGGTTCGATTCCCAGGTGAAGGAATATAATTTACGGACATTTTTTTTCAGAACCAGTGGTCCTAATGATGTCATACTCCCTCCTGGTCTCCGTGGTAGTTAGATCGGATGCCTGTCCTTCTCGGATAAGAGCGTAAAGATCAGAGGTCCCGTGTGCAAGTTGCGCACGTTAAAAATCCAATGGCAGTTGGACATCGTAAAGAGTATGCTGTAAGGTCGCTGCCCAGGCAAAATTTAAAAATTAGAAACCTACCCACCCCAAAAATATTTATAGAATGTGTGATTTCTATATACACACATTGGGATTCTCGCTGGTGATACGGAGTTCCTACACTGTGCTGAGATCATCCTTGTATGATCTTAGGGAAGATATCGGAGTACTGATGGAGTTGTCCGTGTGCAATGAAGATGGGCCTTCCAAACCAAACCAATCAAAAAGTACGCAACTCTTGTATAATCTTAAGTATATAAACAAAAAAAAAACAGTATTGAATCAATTCTACAAATTATCGGTTCACGTGAAACAAGTGACGTTTCGGGTTTTACCCTTCATCAGCCACAGTTACAAACAGGTGACAAGGACAAGAATTACATATAGATACTACAAAAACATACGATTGTGATAAACGAGCGCAAAGGCCTTATTGCTCCATCTTTTCCTACATTCTTCATACTGTATTTTCTCCGACATTTGCTCTCTCATCTCATATTTGCGATCCACATTTGCTATTTCATTGGTGTGATTACTCGCGACCGGTATCTAGAGAACCACATTTGTTCTTTCATCGGGGGAAATAAAGTCCTTTGATTGAGTCCACATGCCTGACATTATCATTTGAAGCCCACATTGTATCGTGATAAATCTGGTAAAAACACATATGGTCATCCTAATCAAACTGTAATTTCTGTGACACCACATTGGACGCCCAGATTGGCCAGGGGAAAACGTGGCCGCGGTTCAGACAAGCGTGGGTTGACCACATTGGACGCCCAGCTTGGGCAGGGTGACTTCCAGAAATATATAATACCGCATAATCTACTAGAGTGAGGCAGTCCAGGTTTTTACCTTGTGAGGAAGAGATCAAACCCAAAAACGCATAGCCTAATACACGTGTTTATTCAGAGTGGATGATAATTCAGTTCCGTGATAAATTGTGTTCTTAAAGGATTTTGCGAAGGGAAAAGAAGGTTAGTAGATCTTATACTTATTAATACATTTTCTTAATTTTGTTGTTTTTTTTAACCTCACAGCTAAAATGTGCGGAAGATAAAGTTTCAAATAATTCTTGGCATAACTGATTAATAAAATCAGAAGATTTTCATAGAAGATGATAGGATGATAGAAGGTAATTAATAGTTCATATTTCACCTTTATCATCATCACAGTCTCCCATATGCACACACTCTCATGCACAAGATATTTAACATCATTAGAATGGGAACTCAGAGAGAGGGAGATGAATAATGAGCAGTAGTTTAAATGAAAGTCAACCAGTGATGTTAAATGTGAAAAACTTACGAAGACTTTTGTGTGTCTTCAGTTCATCAGAAGTCTGAGTCTACACGCAACGTGTCTGACGTCTAACCAGAAATAAGTTATCAAAAACGGACATTTGGCTAGCAGAATTCGCCATAGGACATCTTTCATTCCTCAATTTAAAAGGAATATTGTCACATCCACAAAGTCATAAGGTGGACGCAGCATTTTTTTTCGTCACCATATACTGCTTGCTCACAAGTTCAATACAGAGTTATCACAAGTTCAATACATCGTTATCACAAGTTCAATACAGAGTCATCATAAACTCTAATCACTCGAAAGATCATTATTATCTGAAGTCAAGCAAAAGAGCTCAAAAGAGGAATCGCATTTTTATACCACGTGCAACACACTCTTAAGCGCATTTTATGAAGCAGACTCGAAAGTATATGAATCACGACTACATACGCAAGATTATGAGTCTACATATCACTAACATTTCGTGAAGATATCCAGTCTGACCAGTACCGTCGGGAGATTAGACCACTGACCTTTTGTTCATATGACAACTATTAACTGTTGATCCACACTACAGAGATATACTCAAACAGTGAAGGAATATACATAAATATCTCGTCAGCGTTCTCCGTACGACAACAGTATTCATCAGAACGTCCTCGACTTAGAGATACCCCATTCGACATAACGTATAACAACTTGGGACATTTTATGCATACATGTGAATCCTCATATCTAGGAGAAGCATTTAGAGACACATGGACTGTGTAGAGTTCTCACCATTTTGGTAACACGTATCATATCACATCATCATTTCACTCTACACCAGTTCATCCTTAATTAACTATTACTTAATTAACTGTAATTTTATTATCTCATCTGTGTGTTTTGTGTGAATCGTCTTTCACCATCATCACGTTCTAACCATTACTAACCCTATATGTGTGGATATTTCATTAATAAACCCAACGATCAGTTGATCATTATCAAGAGTTTGTTAATGTATCACTCGTGCTGTCGGTGTTACATATTCACCTATAGGAACCTTTCTCTACTCAGATGAGGTTGGGGGCTTTTTCTTTACGGGATCTAAGGGCAGAAGCTAAGGTCGTGGGGAAACAGAACTCTTTCCATAATTTATTAGAAAACACTGTCTAGTGGAAAGCATTCGCATTCCTGTCTTCTTGTCCCTATCTCGAATAGGTCTTTTTTTCTTTCTTAACGAGCCAATTTCTAGAGACCTTATATCTAATATCTCATAGACTATTCCTGGCAAAAACTACTGTCGTAGTTGCCCCAGTGACTCACCACACGACAATTGTGGGCTCGTCTTGGGATTAGTGAACCCTGACTTAGAAGTGTGATAAATCACATTTTCATCCCTGCTTTACAATTGCGATAATTGCAAAATTTGTTGGCATTTCGAGGGATTATCTCCTAGACTGACACTTACTATAATTTGTCTATTTCATAGGGGGGATAATTTATATCTCTAAAGCACGAGTGATACTTTTTAAATTGAGTATCAAACGGACAGAGTAAACACTTTTTGAGAACAGAGGATACTGTAGGGAACTGAAAAAAATTTTTTTTTCAGTAACTGCTGGAGAAACTGTTATCATAAATATTTAGTAAATTTTTCATAGAAACTTCGAGATAATCTGTTAATTAATTATTCAGAATACGCTGAGTGAGTGATTTTTAAGAACTATTTGAACTTGAATACTAATTTAAACCTAGCTGGTTTTAAAGAGATAATTACTTGTGCGAGTCTATTAAATTTGTTTGGAGGTCACTGCCAATTTTTCCCTTCGCAAACCCGTACTGCATATCATGGCAGATGCTGCGAAAATTAGAAATAGTTTGATGGAGGCAGGCCGTGAATTCGGGTTAAGTGGAAAAGACCTGATGAAATATGTAAGCGAGGAAACTGATAAACTCCATGAAAGAGAGATGGAAATGCAGAAACTTACAATGGAGAAGGCCGCAGCAGAAGCAGCGGAGCGGAAAGAGAAAGCCGCAGCAGAAGCAGCGGAGCGGAAAGAAGCAGCAGAAGCAGCGGAGCGGAAAAAAGAGAAAGAAAGCCGCAGCAGAGCATGCACTTATGATGAAGCAACTGGAAATCCAGGGACAGACCAATCAAATAGAGCTGGCAAAAAGTGCAGCGGCTTCCAACTGTGATGGAGGGTACTCACATCGCTCAGATGGTGTGCCTACTTCACAACCTGCGCCACCCAATGCCATGAACTTTCCGCTGGAACCTTTTTCAGAAAGGAATGATACCATGGACGCCTTTTTAGACCGCTTTGAACGCTTTGCAACAGGGTTTGGACTTGAAGAACGGAAGTGGAACTTGAAACTTTCCCAGGGCCTAAGAGGAGCCGCCTACGAAGTTTTTAATAAACTTCCGGCCGGAGAGCAAGATGACTACCAGGCATTGAAAAAAGCTCTCTTGGTGAGGTAAGAGCTTCATTCAGAGGCTTACCGGAAAAAATTTCGAGGTTCTAGGAAGGATGCAGGAGAGACTTTCTCACAGTTCGCAGCCCGTATTGAAGACTACCTAGTGAAGTGGTGTACACTGGGAAACTTTGCCGAGAACTATGACGGGTTGAAAGAGCTGATTGTGATAGAGCAACTGAAAGAATCTATGTCGGTGGAAATGCGTAGATTTCTCACTGAAAACGGCGCTGACCGGTTAGAAAATATTCTTACACTGGCAGAGCGATTCCAAAATGCTCTCATGGAGTCTCAAGGAGCCAGAAAGAAGTTTTCGGATCAGGCGCCAAAGCAACCTGCTCGCTCCCAACCAGACCAACAAAGCAAAGGACCACACATCTCGCATAAACAGCACGCAAAACAAGATAACTACAAAGAGCAAAACAAGAAAAATGCTGCGCCACAACAGAGACAGGGAGATAAATGGTGCAAGTACTGTCGCTTGAACAATCACAACACTAATGAGTGCAAGCGCAGACCTCCTCCCCAACATGCTGCCTGTCTGCAGACAAAATCGTCACACCGGAAGGAGCAGAGAACCGGAAACGTTTCTCATCCTCCTGTCATCGAATCAGTCCTCGTAAACGGACAATCTGTTGAGTGCCTTTATGACACAGGACTTGCTTTTGATGCGGTGGTCAGGGCATCTCTTGTCACCCCTGACCAGATAACAGAAGAGAGTGTCGACATCCAAGGTCCGACGAAGGATGTTGCACCAATGACACTGCCAATTGCACTTATCAGAGTGGAATCTCGTTATGTGACAGGAGAGATTCGTGCAGCTATCATGGAAGAACCAATCTACTCTTTAATCTTGGGATGTAGATATGTGTTCCTTGGAGAACCTACTCAACCACTAGTCATGGCGGCCGTACAGACTAGAGGACAGTCAAGAAAAGACGCAGAGCAGGAACCTCCTACCAATATCCTCCCCGAGGAATTGAAGAGGGCCCAAATGGAAGATTCCACACTGGCGCCCTGTTTTAAAAAATTACCTAGAACACACAACCCACCTACCAAGGGAGACTTCTCATTATGTAAAAAGAAATGGATTGATGTATCGCCGAGCCTGGGTAAAAATGAAGGACGAGGAACACAAACCAAATTAGTAGTTTCCTCTGCAAACCTATAGGAACCAGGTGCTTGAGATGGGCCCACTCTATCGGCCATTTAAGTTGGACACATGGGGGAAATGAGCGCGCACGACTCAAAGGATGGATAGTGCCTGCCACTATTATTGGCCATGGGGATTCAACCGGCGACAATTACGGAATTGAACGTGTTCGTCGAAGATCCCCGTTTGTCCTCCAGTATGCCAGAAAGTAGTTGCACCAAAAACACTGTGGTACGAACGGCACCCCGCCGAACCCTATGAGGGTAGATGCCAAATCTGTATTGGGCACCCCATTTGAAAGAGAGTAGTGCCGTGGATGGATATTAATGAGGACCTCTGCTGAGAACTAAAGAAGAGGAACTCCCATATCCTTACCTTATGTGACCCCAACCTGTTCCATGGGGGGGGTGGGGCGAAAAGCCATAGATCCATGCCCAGCAATGCGACTCAGTGCATGTAAGCTGACGCTTTAAGCTGAATATCTTTACTAGATTGGGCTACTTCCCGCATGAAATTCTCGACAGACGACAACTGGGTCCACATATAGATAGAGGCCAGTGACAGAGGAGGGGATGCATTAAATATTCAAGGACTAGGCAATGAAATCCATTACTTTTCGCCCTATCACCCCTCAAAGTAACGGGCTAAGTTATTAGAGCGGTTTAAACGGGAAAACGCTCCACCATTCTAATCCATTCTCGGAAGTTTGGGCACACGGAGAAAAGCCAGAAAACCCACTTGGGATCAGTATCCTTCCTGCCCGCACTTATTACTTTGCTTATAGGGGAATACCGCATGCGTCAACTGGAGTTTTCCTGCCGGGCCACATTTATAACTCTTCGGGAAGACCTATTAAAGGTCCATTAGAAGCAATTACTTAAAGAACATGGACAGAGATGCCAAAGGCAGACGACACTGTCACAATCAGCCTTCCAGTAAACGGTCACACAGGACTTGAAACAGACGCCCCTCTGATAGAACTGGCCCTGTAAATATAAGTCCACAGTGAGAAAAGTACTGATGAGGAGTGCCTAGGCCGTAAACATGCGCAAATATGATCTGATAATCCGAGCTAATGTGCGAGCGATAAATTACCGAGAAACTACGCGAGTAGGTAGAGAAAGTGATGTGCTAACGTTCTTCCCTGCCAAGGTAGCAAATTAAAAATAAATTTTGCAGATATTGCTGGGAAGGGGAGCCCTACATAAAATGGGCGAAAAGATTTTTCTCTGCACCCAACTAACAAAAATCGCCTGAGAAACGGAAAGCAGATAAATTTAACACTTACATCAGCTTAAAGAGTTTTTACGGAGCTGAGACCCCCCGAACCATCGCACCTCAAGAAAACTATGGCCATTGCTTATGCCAAATTTGGACAAGAAACGAGCCTTTTTAATCCCATATCCCGTAGAGTACCCGTGGTTGGAATACAGAGGAGTGAAAATCACAAATTTAGAAAATGTGGAAAAATCAAAAAGCACCACCCCTAACGTGAAGCCAGCCCGCAGCAAAGAAAAGTGTGGGATGCTGTGATGAATTTAGAATGGAAAAAACCAACGCCCGAACTCCCTTCTGACAGACAAAACGCGGGGGCCAGGAACAAACCATAAGGAAGGTGTGTTTGACCCTGGAAGTTCCATCGTATATCCCCTAAAGCGCCCTGTCGCCGAAATGAGAACCTATTCCGTAAGTCCCTGCTACTGCCATAAGGCGACGGCACTTTCCGGCAATTCAAAAGCCAAAGATAAATATCGTGATTACTTAACTTATAAACGAAAGGCAATAATTTTTCGAATCATAGTTCGGTCACGTCCTCGTTAACAGTAGCGGTGGATTGGGTTAGCTGTTACCCGCAAACCGCAGTCCGAGAAACAACCGCCTCGAGCATTCGACTATCGTACTACCGAACAGCCCTGAATGAGTTGCGTTCACTCACATGTATCTGCCACAGCCAGAAACCGTTACCGGAACCAGAAACCAGCCTAATTTACTAAGACTGATGCAAGGGGCTTTCGCTAATTTATTATCAAAGAATCCGACCTCCAGTTAAAGGAAACAATCAACATACTACCGTTAAAAAAGGCATCGTAGGTGTGAGAGGAATTTCTGTTTTTATCCTTCAGAACTCCATATTTGACACACAGACGTATCTTCACGTGTTATAATGTGAGTATGCAAAATTTGGGATTTCTGACAAACCCAAAATGCTCCTAAGTGTCTCACAATGGATGCAAGCGAAAGGATTCTCTATGGTTGATGCGTATGGGATGAGTCATCCCGCCATACAGCTCAAATTTTTATGTGAATGATTATTTGTGGGTATTGGTGCTGTGTGACATCGATGTGTGAAGTAAGGTTGCAGTGGGAGGGGTTGAATCAGCAGAGTAACTGACCTATCCTTGCTCGTTTATACAGGACTCTCAGTGAAGAAGCAGGGACGACCGGCCCCACTACACCACCGACCCCAACCCACAAAGGTCCAAATTAGGTAGCAAATATGTGATAGAAACAGCCTAAATTTATCCTATACGGACATACTAAATATACCCCATAGGGAACCCAGAGTTCCCCGAGAACTAAAAACCGTTTATGACGAAGCAGGAGAAATTGCGAAACCAGAGACCCCGTTCCACATAAAAAGTGATGATACCTGTCCGCAAGGTCATTTGTTATCGTCGGGACATAGGGGCATCCGTACACCAAGAGATATTATAAAGGGATTATACATAGAGCCAACTCTGTGCGCCGTGCTATACATACGCTACTCAAGAAAGGAAAACCGGTAAAAAGTGGACTTTATTTGTGTCCAGCAAATGCCGGTGAGCAATGCATAAGTTCACTCATAAAAAGTTGAAAATCCGATCCACAGTTATTGAATGAATTCGATTTTTTTACAACGGCTTCCCGAGTTTTTCGGCCTCCACGGTGTGAAAATTCTGTGTCATGGCTGCAACAGAGCCGAGTATAACAATGTTGCCATAATTGGTCCCGGGGCTACATTAAAACACAGCCATCGGTATGTTTACTGAACTGTTGACTGGTAAGCCCTCCCAAAATCTAATTCCCACAAGGGGTCCGCAATATGCGAACGTACGTCGGAAGGATGTTTTAATAACACGAGCAGAACCCAAAACGTATTTCGCACAATCCGTTTTGGTGACATTCGGGGTTGGGGCGAGTGACAAACGGGAGGCCGTCCGTATTAGCTGGAAATAACAAAAATTTTCACAAGCATCACCTGTACGGAAGCGAAATTGGGTCTTAACAATCCAGAGTGATCAAACCAACCACTGTAACACGTTACCCTACGCCCAATTGTTGCTTTGTAATTTGTAAGTACTTAGACTCGATGACGCCACCACGCGTAGCGGTCCCGCTTGTCTCTACAACCTTTTACCACCACCCACACTTCCCCCAAGTGGACCCTACTAATCCAAGGGAAACAACATAACGAAGGAGCGGAATTTATTTAAAGCCCCGGTCATTCCAATCTTGCAGGACAAGAAGCAACGGAAAGTAAAGAGGGAAAGGGTTTGGAAAAACAGAGAAAAAACCGAAGATGAGGAATGAATGTTTAAGGGAATCCAACGAGCAAGTAAGGCAAAGCTATTCGTAGGAGTAACGATTGGGACATCACACATTTAAGGAAGACGGGGCTATATTGTGAATATCTAAACGAGCGCATACAAGGACCGCCTTATTTGCTGCCATCTTTTCCTACATTTCTTTCCATACTGGTATCTTTCCTCCGACATTTGCTCTTCCACATCAGCATATTTGTTTGCCTATCCACCATTTTGCCTATTATCAATCGTAATTGTGATTACTCGAGGACCCGGTATCCCTAGAGCCACCACTATTTTGTTCTTTTCATTCATCGGGAATGATAAATACAGTCCCCTTTGATTGTAGTTGTCATCATGCTCAGAAACATCTAATCAAATAGTGGAAAGCCCACCATTGCATACGTTGATATTATCTGGTCGAGTTTTAAACACCCACATATGGTGTCCCCATCCTAATCAACTGTAAATATCTGTTGGACACCACATTGGTACGCCCAGATTGGACATCCAGGGAAAAACGTGGCCTCAGGTTTGTCAGGACAAAGCGTGGGTTTATGACCACATATGGAACCTCTTGCAGATGGGCATGGTGTGTACTTCCAGAAGAAATATATAGAGTAACGCACGGCCTCAACAAGAGGAGAGGACAAGTACCCAGGGAATAGATATCCCTGAGAGGAAGAGATTCGAAACCTTGGAAAACGCAGGGGTCTAGTGGAACATCATTAAATTTTATTCAAGTGGATGAATAATCATTTATCCGTCGATTTAATTTGTGTTCTTAAAGGATGTTTGACTGAAGTGAAAAAGAAGGTATTAATTAAATCTAATACCTTATGCAATACCATTTTACCATAAATTTTGGCTTTTATTTTAAAAACCTGCACACTGGTCAATGTGCCGGAAAAGATAAAATTCAGAATAATACCCTCTTATTGGCAAAAATGGCCAAGAATTATTAATAATTAAAAATCAGAAGATCCATCATAGAAAAAAAAATTTAGGAAAGAATAGAAGTGTAATTAATACATTGTACTCAGGATTTTCGACCTTATTATCAGCATCACAAGACCCGTCCCTATGCAACTAACACTCGTCATTTCATTCAAGATAATTTAACTATCAATTTAGAAATGTAAACTCCCCAGATGAGAGGGATATGTATATTGAGGCAGGATAAGTTCTTAATGAAGTCAACCAGATGGATGTTAAATGTGAAAGAACTTATCGAAAAGAACTTTAGTGTGTCTTCAAGTTCATCAAGACGTCAGATCCCCTACACGCAACGTGTCTTACCCCGTCTAACCAGCATAAATAAGTTTATCAAAAAACGGACAAATTTGGCTTAGCAAAATAAATTGCCCCTCCAAAGGACGATTCTTTCAATCCGCAATTATAAAAGGTTAGAATCTGCTACCCTCACCCACGAAGTGTCACCCCATAGAGTGTGGTACGCCAAGCATTTTTTCATCGTACACCATAATAACTGCCTTGCCTCACAAGTTACCAATTACAGAGTTTATCGAACCAGGTCAAAACATCGTTTTTAATTCACAAGTATTATCAAATACAGAGTATCATAAACACCTAAATTATCACGTCGAGATAGGATCTATTATTATCTGAAGTATCCAAATGGCAAATAGAGGCTCCAAAATGAGGAATCGCAAAATTTATACCCGATGTAGCAACGACCACTCATTACAGCGCATTCTTTGAAAGAGCGAGACGTGCCCGTCATAGTAAGATATTTTATGAATCGCGCGACCAACAATGAACGCAAGGAAAGGATTGACAATTCCCTACATAATCACGTACCATTTACCGAGAGATGAAAAGACCATACGTTTTAGCCTTCCTGGCTCAAAACCTCGGACGGGAGGATTTAAGTACCAACAGACCCTTTTGTTCTTCATATGAACAACTGTTTAACTGTTGTTATCCATCACTTAACAGAAGATAATTACATCAAAAACAGTGAAGGAATATTACATAAATATGTCTCGTACAGCGGTTCTCACGTACGGACAACAGTATTCAATCAGAACCGTCCGTTCGACTTAGAGAAATCCCATTCGAGACATAACGTATAACAAACTTGGACATTTTATGCATACATTGTGAATCCCTCAAATCCTAGGAGAAAGCATTTTAGAGAGCAGCAGTGGTAACATGTGTAAGATAACTGCACCCCATTTTTTTGGTACACACGTATCCTAACACATCATACAATTTCCCACGTTCAACAAACCAGTTCAGGCCTTAATTAACTAATTTCCTTATATTACAACTGTAAAAATTTATTATAATCTCAAACAGTGTGATTTGTTGTGAAATCGCTTTTCACCCATCGATCCGTTCTAACATTACAAAAACCGCCCTATAAATGTGTGGATTAATTTTCTATAATAAACCCCAACGAAGCAGAGTTGAATCCATTTACAAGAGTTTGTATTTAATGTATCCACTCGGTGGCTTGACGGGATGTATACATAAACCAGCCTAGTAGGAACCTTACTCAACTGCAGAGTGAGGAGTTATTTGGGGCTTTTATCCTTTACGGGGATCTAAGGGCAAAGCTGAAGTGACGAGGTGGGAAACAAGAACTCTTTATTTCCCATATTTATAAGAAAAACACTGTCCTAGTTGTCAAGCAATATTTCGCAATCCCTGTCCTAGCTTGTCCCTATCTCCGGAATAGGTCAATTTTCTTTCTTAACGAGCCAATTTCTAGAGACCATAAATCTAAAATCTTCATGGACTAATCCTGCAAAAACTAACTGCTTAGATGCCCCAGTGAACCTCCCACGCACAGGAACAACAAAACGAATGAAGAGAAGAAACATACAGAAAAAGAGCGAAACAAAGCAGAATGGAAAAAATAAACAAGCCACATATGAATGTGAGCGGAAGCATAAAGAGCAATAATAAATAAAGAAAAACGTAAATTAAACCTTGAAAAGAAATACCTAAACAAGAAAGTAAATAAATCAACAATAGCGAAAAAAAAGATTGAAACAAAACTATCGAACAAGTAAAAGGGTCACTAAGCTAGATCCGTGCAGGATGGCTTTGGAATAGAAAACACTGAGTGGCCGCAACTTTTAATCCAAGAAAAATCCCCGTATCAAAGTGGAAATTGAAACATAAGATCGCGAACAATAAAGTGTATACCGAAACCGAACCAAACAAACCACATAAGAAGACAGTTCGGGGAAAAAAAACTACAAATCGCGAAGAATGAAAAGAGAGAAAAAACCACCAACCACCAAGAATATCAATTGCAAAATGATGTTGGAATTATTAAGCGCCTTTTTGGATGTGTTACACAGCCATTTTGAAAATAAAGACGGATAGACCCTCACAACGAAAAGCGAGACCGGTTCCCATCACCCGCCACATAAAGGTGAGTGCGTGAAGCAGAAGTAATATATCGGAATTACTTGTAAATGGTCCAGGGCCTATTGAAAATAAAATGATGGGCCCACCGGTAAGCTAGTTTTAGCGTGGTCTGTGAAAGATGCCCAGTTTAAGAGCTCACGAAAGAGCCTGTCTTCAGCAAACGGTCCCTGCCAGTTAACCACCAAAAATCAGGGTAGGGATGCACACCTCTTGCAGGGGATAGCAATAAAACGGATGTTTTTCTAGATGGTCCGCCAGGTAGTGAACGACTTCCTAATATGGAAAATGGGTTAGGGCTATCGGAAAAAGTGACATTGGGTCGCAGGAGTTTGGGTGGTGGGCAAAACGGACAGCCTGTACATAATACCTGGTACACGTTGCGACGACTGATTTTTAGAAGTAACGCAAAGAAAGTGAATGGGTCGCGGACTTATTATCAACTGTACTCAATCTGCTGTGACACACGAGTCATCCCTAAAATTCCCCGTATTCCCTACGGATGAGTTGCCATAAAAAGGTGGTAATTTAACAAGGAGGCGGCCATCTCCTTTGTTTTCAATGAATCAAAGTAGGGGAGAATAGCGTCTGGGGGGTCGAATGAAAACCAGGGGGGAGGTGGGGGGAGGACGGATGAGGGGTGGGGGCCGGTGTTGAGAAGGTGGAAAGTTAGAAAGACCAGTTTTTCGAGTCCGTATTTCAACCAATGGACCAGAAGCGTTAGTAGCAGATGCTTTACTAGAAGGCGTGGACGAATGTGAACTGGCGGTGTGATGATAACTGTTTAAGGAGCAATCAGATACAAACCCCTTCCAAATGTTATTTTTTGGATAAAGACCGTACGGCAAAAGAACTCCGCACGCATCTCTATCTTGACCCCAACCGGGCTGATTGCAAATCAGGCGATCTGTCATCCGGGAACTCTCAGGACCTTGACGTTCCCATTAGCGAATCATGTAAGGGGTAAGAGGAATCGAGAGATTAGGATTTAGTTCTTTACTTTGAACTCAAGAGGAAGCTGAATTACAGGTTATCCCCAACTGGTATATGTCAGATCAGACTTGCTATTATGCAAGCGGGGTTGAGGGGCTTGATATGATAGAAAGACGTTTTGGGACGAGTTATGGCTAATTAGGTTTTCCGAGCTGATGGATGCTTCTTGTAAGATGCCTCACGTGGAAAGTTTCCCGTAGAAGGTTATTTGCTAGTAGAAGTACAGTTAAGTAACACATGTGCAGGAAAGAAAATTAACCAAATAGATCTAAGATAAATCGACCGAGGTCTTTGCCCGTCCATATCATGTACCGTCCCTGAATAATCTATTCTCCAAATCACCAGCGACGAGAGCCCGGGAAAAAGGGGCGGGGTGGTATGCAGGGCTATCCGTCCCCCCGAGGGGGAGGGGTGGGAGGCGCGGGGTTGGGGATTAGCGGGTCGGGCCCAGCTTTGTGGGGAGTATAAAGTCATAACTTTTGATGGCCCGATTGATGGGGGGGGACCCATAGGGGTGGCACACAGCCGTGGGTGGTTTGGGAGGAAGGATGGGCGGCCCACACTTAAAACACAAAACTGTGGTGAGAAGAAAAAGGGTTGGGCAACCTCAGCAGATGGCGGTAAGGAGGTGTACTTGTCGTCACTGGGATGGGGTAGGTAAAATGTGTTAGCAGCGGCTGGTACGTGGTGGTCGATAGTTCCGCGCGTGGCCTATGGAGACCGGTGGCGGGGCATGTGGTTGATAGATGGTATAAAGGGGTCCTCAAGCATCTGGGGACAGGATTCGGGTAGGGGGTTTTTATTGGCCATGCTGGGGGCGTGATAGTTCTGAATTCGAATTGACTAATAGGTGTGGGGGAGTGAGAGGGTTTTTAGAGGATGGTTATGGAGAGACATTTAATCATAAGAAGGCAGTATTTTGGACGGACCTGCTGTCTGGTAAGTACAAAATCAAGGGAATTCGCAGAAAAACGGGTATTTGGTTTTTGTTGTTTTGAGCAAGGGATCGTTCAGTGCCACTGCGAACAAATAGGGGGGGGGGGTTGGGGGGGGGTTTTAGGTGGTTTGAATATATAGAAAGGGAAGTATGTACAAAAGAAGGGAGCAAATTAACCAGAGACCAGGAGGTTTCAACGGTTAATTGAGAGGTGACACGAGATAATAAGTTGGCAAAAAGCGGGGATTTAACCATGTGGAAGGGGAGGGAGATGGGGGGTCAAGTGGGGAGGGGTCCAAGGAAGGTGGTGGGATGGGGATAAACAAAGATGAGATTCACAGAGGAGTGAGTAGCAACGCAGTAACACAAAATTTTGGAGAATGTGATGGAATAGGAAGTACTCGGTGGGTTGAGGGGATGTTGAGAGGCCGTCTCCTGGGCTCCATGATCTAGAGCATTTTCGTCAGCTTACTCCCATTGTACTACCACTGGATTTCTTGGGAATTAGGACTATCTGGGGTCCCCTGTATGAGGACTGTCCCCCTGAGGAATTTACGGATTAGACATATCAACTGTTTTGGTCGAGGTGGGGTTGGATGTGTTTGGGGGTGTTACCTGTTTCTTTGTGTTCGTTTGTGGAGGGTGGTTTGGTGTGTTGGGGAAGGGGGCATCTTTGGGGAGGGTTTTCGAGGTTTTGGGTTTGTTTGTGTGGGTTGTCAAGAAGCATGAGGAAGCACTGGTTTGGTCTTGTGTTGATTTGTCGGCATTGGTTTGTTGGTTGGGTTGGGGGGTGGGGTGGTGAGGGGTTTGGTTACTAGTGGACTGGTCGGGGTTGTGGTGGCGGGGTGGTTGGGGACTATCGGGGGTTGCGTTAGAAGGCTTGGTTTGCCTGGGGCGGGGTTGAGGGTGGTAGTGGTGTGCTAGTGGTACCGTGGGTTGCTCGATGGGCAAAGGGGTTGTTGGTTGTGGGATTGTGTGTTGTGTTGGAAGTGTGGGTGTCTCTTTTTGTGGTTTTTTCTGTTTTTTTGTGATTTTTGAAAGGTTTTTGTTTGGTGGCGTGGAGGGTGGTCCGTGCTGGAGTTGCTTTTGAGTGCTCGGTTTGTGCAGGTGGGGTTGGGTTTGTGGGTTTTTAGACAGGGGGGAGTGGGGGTGTGGGGTTATGGGTAGCTCGGGTTTGTTGTTAGGGAGGTTTGTGCAGGGGGAGGTAGGTTGTGCAGGTAGGGGGTTTCTGGGAAGTAAAGGAAGTGGTGGTGCTAGGCGGGCGTATTTTTGTGGTTTTTCGATGCAAGCTCCGGTTGGGGAGTGGTGTGGGGGTGGTTGGTGGATGAGGAGCGTGGGGCTCGGGTGTTGTAGGGAGCAGGGTTGGGGGAATGAATGTTTTGTAGGATTGAATGTAGAGGACCCCAGTATTCCTTAAAAGATTTGTTGAGTAATGTTTGGGGCCATGTGGATGGTTCCAAATTTTGTTTTTTAGAGGGGGGGAGGTGGAGTGTAATAGCAATGACACAACCCTGGTACTTGGTGGGGGGGGTGTTGTTTTGGGTTGGTTTGTTAGCGTTGTCTGGGTTGGTCCATAGAGGATGAGTTGAGAGTCCCATGTTGTCGAGGAAAAAGATATGGAGGAGATGAGTCGGAGAAAAGAAAAATTTTCGGAAGATATACCAAAGCAAGCCACGAGGGAGGTGGTGTGAGATAAGGAATTGTTGTACAATTGAAAAACAGGGTTGTGGGTTGTTTGGATAGAGGAGACATGGCACAAATGGGATGATTGGGACGAGAGGGGGGGTGTGTGTGAGGTGGTGTTTGTTTTTTTTTGATGGGGGGTTGTATGGTGTGGTGATTGAGGGTAAGAAAATCACTTTGGTGTGGTATTGGCATAATGAGTGATGATAAAAAGATTTTGTGGATGATTTTAGGATGAAGCCAACACAAAATGTGATTGAGAGTTCCCTGGTTTTTGAAAAGATAGGGTGGAGCAGTTGTGTGTGGTAAATTTGATGTTTGTAAAGTCGCATAGGGTTAGGGGGGAGGCGGCCGGTATGAAACTGGTAAGTAATAATAGTATATAAGCTGAAGGTTAGGATAGAATGATCAGGAGGTGGTGGGATGGAGTGGGTGATACAAATTAACGTGTTTTGATGTGGGATGTGAAGGAGAACTTGTTTGGGTGTTGCGGGTTATCGTTGATATGAGCCCACAGGTGACAACAGTTTGAGGGATGAGTACACGTGGATTATTTCTGTATTGGTCGTTGGGGGGCTATGTGTAGAGCTGTGATCGTCCCCCGGGGGAGGGGGTGGCAATGGAGATTATTATACTGTGGGTAATGTTTGTTGAGATGTTTTTGCGAGATAGGATTTTGAGATAGGGGGGATTATCAGGAGAATGTGTGTGATTAATGGTTTATGTTGGTGAGTGGATGTGAGTGAGTTTGAGGTCTTTTATACTGGGGTGGTTCGAATGTTACGTATTGAGTACCATTTGAGAGGACCCTATGGTCTGTTTCTCATAAATAAAAGATAAATCGTGCAATTGATGGGAGGAAGGGACGTGGGTTAGGGGGGAGGAGGAAAATTGGGGGTCAGCTTGATTAGTGTGGGGTGATCTTGGAATGATTGTAAAGAGATTGTATGTGTAGTGGGGGGGGTGGGTGGGTCCCCACTAAAACATTGTGATGATATGGTCAACATGGAGGATTACAACGAACAGGTTGCACACAAATGTTATCATGAAAATTATTTTTATACAACTATGTGAGGTTAATTGTTTTGATCTGGTGTAATTCCTGTGGTGATGGTGTTGGGTCCTTTTGTTGGTGGTTTTGTTTGGTTGTTGTTTTTTTGTCCCCCAGAACAGCAATTTTGTTTAGTTTTTTACGCGTGGTTGTTTGGTACATACCAAACTGGTAGCCGTGAAAAAAGAAAAACATAAACAGTTTATAATTGAAATGTGTGAGATTTTTTGCGTTGTAGTTTGCACTAGTACAGCTTTATTTTTTTCAATTTTGTCATTTCCTTCTATTTTGGACAAATTGGTTATTTTTTGTTTTTTTTTTGTTTTTTTACTCTGTTTTTTGAGTCATCTTATTGACTACCCAATGTGTTTTTTTATTTTATTATTTAGTTTTGGGTGTTGGTTTGCTGTTAGTATTATTGCCCGTTGCTGTGTACACCATTGTTGTCTCATCCAGTGTTGCTTTTTTGGTTGGATCGACGGCTTGAGCTCTGTATTCTGTCCCCTGGTTCTAATTGGTCCAAGCACAATGCAATGTTAAAAAAATGCTAACGGCAGAAATTTCAACAGGCGTTGCCTATCAAGATTCTAAAAATTCATTTCTACATTACGGTATTACGTTGTAGTAACAGTTACTTATATACTTAGCCCATGCTGGCTAACCTCTAGGTCAGACCTATCATGCCAATTTTGCAAACTACTGCCGTATGCGCAGGATTTCCCTGTCCACCGGGGAAAAAAATATATAGAATGAGATATTTTCAAATCTTTTTTGTTATATGAACACGCTCCTAAATAATACCAGGCTAAATGATACCCAATAGTCAAATAAATAGTAAACAATCAGTAGTATGGGCCAATAGTGCCTACTTATTTTTATTCTTGTCCCAAGTAACATTAATACGATAGGGTTATGTCCCCGTGAAAATTACTAAGATCCGAATCATGAACATTAATTGTGGAAAGATCGGAAATGGTCATAGATCACACCACTAAAATACCAGTTAGTTACATAACTACTCATATGGAACTTTAATAATACTGAATTGGCTAATTTTTTGATTACCAACAAATCGAAATACTATTACACCCCTTAAAAAATGTATCCCCGTGAGGAACTGTCCACGTTTGAGGCTTAGAACTAACCACTTTGTGGAAAATTACGCCCACTGGTGCATAAATCCGCTAAACTGTTGAGTAGGTTGGATGATAAGAAAGTTAAATGTCATTGATGAATAATCTGAAATGATCCAGATAAATCAAGAAGGGATAATGTGGAACGGAGATAAAGTTAAACAAATGAGAAAGAAAAAAGTAAGCGGAAAGATAGTAACGTCTATAATTCTAACTTAATATCAAACGTATTGGACAGAAAATTTTGGAACAGTAGACTAAGTAAAGAAATAGTTGTTAAAATCCTATGTTAGACAGATGTATTAACAATAATATTTTAAGTAAATTGAATCAACATAATATGTTAACTATTATAATATAACATAGTTACATACAAGATAAGAAGTAATGAGTAAGGAAAGTCGACGTGAGTTGCGATAATATAGGTATTGATTTCTTTCCTTCTCAATAATTGTTTTTTCTTCAAAATTCAAATCTGTTTTTTTTCCCATATTTTAATCTCACTTTTTTTACATTTTAATTTTCCCTAGTAATATTAATTAAATACAATTTCGATTAAAAATTAAATAAAAGATTTATGGGAGAATATGATGAGAACCATACGTAAGGCCTTAGATCCCTTGTGAAATTCCCGAATTAGAAGAAAATGTTATTTTAATGTTATTTTTAAGTTTCATAAGAAGATACGTGTGACCGTGTTAGGTAACAATAGGTTTCCCATGATCGCATACTGAGTATCGCTTGTGATAATTGTTTTTCATTAATTGCAATTTTCACTTGATTGCACTTGAAAGTGTCCCAATATATTATTTTAATCAACAAGATTGGAATCAGGCCCAAAGAGCCCCAGCGGAAAAGGACGAAACAAATATGATATAGACCAAATTCGTTTGTGAGGATTTCACAAAAGAACCTTAAATATCGGAGACCATATATACGTATGTTAGGCAATAGTTCCATTACAAATGCCAAAAAACAGTCAATATAGTTCAATATCTAGCGAACCCCCCCCCCCGCCCCCTCCAATGAAAGTAATTTAAAAAACACAAAAATGTACGTAAACAGGCACAGGTGTAATTTATACAGGGTACTCCCGACATCATAAAAAGGAACGTTTCTTAACAGAGTAAACCTTCACGGCCGTATACTGGTCCCCTGTGATATACTAGATGATAGAAGATCAAAAAGGTTTGAATGAGTGAACAGCTGAACTGGTCAGTTTTTCGGTAACTTGTGAAATGCCTCAAAGAAGATCAGAGCTCCCCCTATCGGAAACTGGAGTTGAGTACAATATACTTCCTTAGTGGCTTTTAATTTATTGCCGTAGGAGAACGGTAGCGCCAGTGTTTGATGAAGACGTTCCCCGGTCCCCATGATAAGGAAGCAAACGATGCGCCTATTTCCGTAATTACACGCAGACAATAAAGGAAAGGTGACTAAACTTTATTGGAAGAATCAAGTATGATATCTCTAAAAATAGAGGATTGAAAATATATCAAATTCTTCCAACCGAAATTATTTTCTAATAAACTATACCATTCCCTTGTCACGCTTCACTGGGCCATGTTCACCCTTCTAATACTAGATTAGGTTTTCAAAGACAGCCGGAATAGATGACCAAGTAAAACCTAATGCTTATGTGGCAGAGTCTAGTTTCATCCCAATAACGATAATTATACTTTTTCCTTGTAAGGCATGGAAAAACACAAGTATAAAAGACACACATACGAAGTTTTATCGTAGATAAAGACGGAACAAGTGTCCCACACTAATAGACCAAGCCTACAAGATAAAAAGTCATACAAGAATAAATTGGAACCAATAAAGAAAAGAAATGAATTGACTTGACTAGTCTTATGAGTCATCAAAGTTAGACGAAAACAGTGATACCTGTAACCAGTTTATAAGTCCCTTGACGCAGAAAATAGGTAATAATAGCACGTTTTATTTCCACTAAGCCATTTTGCCCTCAA
The DNA here is from genome assembly GCA_024509875.1 of Oreohelix idahoensis. Lineage (NCBI taxonomy): Eukaryota > Metazoa > Mollusca > Gastropoda > Stylommatophora > Oreohelicidae > Oreohelix > Oreohelix idahoensis. Next base: position 157,101 of record JAMPIV010013300.1, read on the forward strand.
AAACAAAAGAATTTCTCTGAATTAACCGTACCCCCCTTAAAACGAAATAATGCCAAATTTTTGCCATACGAAGTTTGATAATAGATGGGTTAACCAACAAAATAATAAACTTGATTAATAATCTAGGGGCGATCTAAGTTCCATGAACGCCAAAAACGGTAATTGAAAATCCTTTAGATCTATGTCCGGCCCTACTAATAATTGTGGGGTAAATCCGATTAGAAAAGAAAATATTTTACCAACTTTTAATCATGGCACAGATTCTGTTAATGTGATATAGGCCTAGGCCCGTGGGTCCACGCTATTACAAAGAATGTGGTCCACACGTGTTTGCAAGAGTGTAAAAAACCGTAGTATAAGATGATTATCTTAAATAGATCTGCATTGCGAGATTACTCCGGATGACAATGTATGTTCATTGAACATTTAATTGGCTCAACCATACTGTACCTTCCTATTCCCTAATTTATTATTTCAATGGGTATCATCTCTTTTGCGTTCATAAATAATCATAATGGAACGTTTGCTCCCTCTAATGTGTCTAGTAAAATAACGGGTAAGTCCTTCTTTTATAGAAATTAAACCCTTTCAATCCGAATACCGATAATCATGAGATATAGAGAGAAGAGAATATGATAATATAATATATCGCCATAAGATGGTTCCATCAAGATACGTTGATAGTTAACAATTAATCTTGATAAATTTCAACTAATTTCACATCACTAATCATTCTAACTAGATGAGTTACATAGAACAGATCATCCAATTCAAAGCCCATTGGATTGCTAACCCCCCAAGCCACACGGCTAGAAGCCCCATGGCCGCACTAACCGTAAATAGAATGGAGAGTATATCTCACCGGTCCAATCAACAGTTGACGTACAAAATCGTTTACTTCATACATCTTTTTTTCAGGTGTGTTAAATTTTGCACCTAAAAAAATGTTGATGACGGCATTCCTGATCAGCCTGTATTATTCTTATCGTACGCCCTGGTAAAACATAACTAGTCGCACACACAACGGTAACAAAAAAAAAAAAAAAAAAAACCCAAAAGCAAAATCGAATTTATGCATCTCAAAATATACACGGACACAGGGTCAAACACCAAAGAACCAATGGAACCTGGCACCACAGCTATTGTGGACCCCATGACGCCTACAGTCGTGGTACACCCACAAAAAACATCTACTATCAATTAATTATGCAGTTAATGAATACAAAGAAACAGTATTATAATCTTATGAAAACGTGAATCTGAAAACTTCACCCAACCACTGACAAGCATATAAACAGCTTAATTATACAAACCCGCAGAACTAATTCAAAAACATGTTTTACAGTTGAAAAACTAATGTAACAGGAAAAGCAAACCAGTACAACCCCATAACACAACAAAGACTGGCCACTTAAGGTCGGGGCCAAAAATCGGAAGGGCGCGGCAGTGCGGCACGATGGGCAGGGGCCCGCAAAAGAAACTTTTCACGAACTAGGGCAAAACAATACGCAAACATTAAACAAATAATAAGATCTTAATATACAGCGCATACAGGCGGTCACAAAGATGTGCGGTACTGTTTGGAGCCCTGAAAAAGCTGAAGATTGCTTATTTTTTTAAGAGGTTATTTCTACCTAAAACAACAAGAAAAATACGCCCACACCACCATTCACACAAATTGACTTGGGTAGGATAGTATCAATCGAGAGGAAGGATGGGAAATTTTTATAAGAGAAAGAAGAAAGAAAAAATGAAGATCTGCGGACTTGGAGACACAGCAAGAAGGTCGGACTAAAACATAAAAAAACAGATACAATGAAAATAAGCAAAATCAAAACAACTTAATCAATAAAAATGTAAAGAATTGTTAATTTACTAATAAAAATAAATTTAGGTAGCGTGCTTCCGCAGTTATTGTGGTTAACAAAACAATTATTAAAACTTTTAACGATACAAATAGAAGTGACGATAGGAAGATATCTATATTAGATGAAATAAAATATCAAAACCATAATAGTTAAAGACCGAATAAGATTATATTAGGTTTAATATTTATGATATTTTAACATTTACATTAAACATAGAAATACGGTACAAATTAACACAGATAAATAAATATATGAACAAATCCTGCAACAGTTATACGAATAAGAACATCAAAAAAAACGTATCAATTAAGAAACGAACATTATAGATACTAAATAATAAAAAAAAATAGAAAAAGTAGTAAAATAGTTTTTTAAAACGAATAAACAAAAAGAAGAAAAAAAAAAAAGAATACACCATATAAAAAAATAAACCACGAAAACAACAAAAAAAATAAAAGAAGTATCAAATACGCCTTAAACATGGAATGTAGCACCCCGTCATCCTGCCGCGGTTGGGGATTGTTATTTGTCTAAATAGGAGGGGGTCATCCACTTTATAGCACGTAAAATTTATAAAATCAAATGAAAAATAACAATTTAGTGTATAGGGAAAGAACAGTAATTTTTGTTCACACTATAACAATTATTAAAAATTAATAGATATTTTTCACATAAAAAAAAATACAACCTCGACCATATTTTAAGTGATTAGTCGGATGCGCTTGTGTTTACAGGGGTCAGCACAACATTTTAAACAATGGATCAACTACAGCAGCTAGCATACCATTACCCATGGGAGGGCAGTAACACTGATTAAGACTTGTCGACACGTCGTAAGGAAAAAAGAAGTGGTTTTATTATGTACGACCGTACAGGGACAGTTCAAATTTAGCGGGAGTGAGGGTAGGTGACGTATTTGAATCGGGTCTGGCAGAGGCCCCGTTTTTTATGGAAAAGAAGATGGCAGCGTAATGCCGGTGTTTTAAGAAATTATGCCCCGTAAATGTTGGGCCCATGGAGTAGCTCTCAAAAGTTGCTCCTGAAAGTCGGCATACAACTTTCCCCACCCTGTTGCCAGTTGAGAGTTGTCAGGAACTCCTAAAGAAATCCTGTGATCCGACAGCAATTGGAAAATAATAATGTATTAGCTGATAATCACCCCAAGCTAAAGGAAGTGGCCTATGTCCACACAAGTTTAGCCAAACCACAGTGTGCCGCATCATGTATCTAACTCAATGACACACGAGTGAACCTCAATCCCTCATCCGCGATTGGAACTCGACTTTACCCAGGCCACATAACGACAGCACGCACGTTTACGACGACCATCCAATACAGCTCTGTTGCAGCCAAAGTAATTAGCAACACAAATCTGACACTAAAAGGCGTGTCGTATTTTTAGCGCATCCGTGTAGTCCGACCATAAAGCGTGTTAAGTATTGTCACCCCAGTCTCAATATAGCGCAACGCCCGGCGAACCAGACTGGTGGGTACCACAGAGGAGACAACGGACGATTCAACTCCCGTCAACCCACGCACGGCCTGTAAACAAACGTCCCATTGAAGCCGGTCCTTGGTTTTCGCGCTAAGGACCAAGTAAAGGATTGTACCCTGTTGCCTCTTTCTCCGCGTATGCTTCGAGGGACGTGTCCCTGCTTCCTATCGCTACAAAATTTACATCCTCAACATCCTTAGAGTGTCTAAATATACTAACATCCGTGAGCCCCACCGGTGCAGCCTACATTACTACACTACCGAGAAATCCAAAGCACTGACCACTGGGGTGGTTCAAAAACCAAGCAGACCCATATACTAGTATGGTCATTCCCTAATTAAACTATTAAACTATGCGATAGGGCCTTCCCAATAATAAACGAAAAAAAGACAACATTATTGCACATATCGGTGCATCCCAGCTTTTATCATTTTGAAAGCACCATTTTCATTACCGCTGTCACTCACCAACTCGTGTACTCACAGGTCCTCCCTACAGTGCTTTCGCCTGATTTGGTTAATGACCCCTTGCCGTGAAGCTCTGTCGTTTGAACCGTACTAGACCTATAACACCGCCTTACAATAGACCCCCCCAACCTCCATAATTGCGTATTAGGCCTTGATCAGTATCACCCCATATCCGTAACAACGCGCGAACTCCCCAGTTTCCCCCCCCATCTATTACCGTGTCACATGAATTTAACACTGCGATTACGGTGTACACCACAAGGGGGGGGGGGGGGGGGGGGGGGGGGGGGGGGGGGGGGGGGGGGGGGGGGGGGGGGGGGGGGGGGGGGGGGGGGGGGGGGGGGGGGGGGGGGGGGGGGGGGGGGGGGGGGGGGGGGGGGGGGGGGGGGTGGGGGGGGGGGGGGGGTGGGTGGGTGTGTGGGGGGGGGGGGGGGTGTGTGTGTGGGGGTGTGTGGGTGGGTGGGTGCGTGGGGGGGTGGGTGGGTGGGGGGGGGGGGGGGTGGGGGGGTGGGGTGGGGGGGGGGGGGGGGGGGGGGGGGAGGGTGGGGGGTCGGGGTGGGGGGGGGGGGGGGGGGGGGGGGGTGGGGGGGGGAGTTCGGGGGGATGTGGTTGGGAGGGGGGGGGTGGAGGGGGGGGTGGGGGGGGTGGGGGGAAAGGGGGGGGGGGGACGGGGATATTTTGGGGGTGGGTAATTGGGGAGGGATGGTTTTGATATATGGGGGGGTGTTGGGGGGGGGGTATTGGGGGGGGGAGAGGGGGGGGGGTGGGGGGGGGGGTGGGGGGGAGGGGAGGGGGGGGGGGGGGGGGGAGGGGGGGAGGGGGGGGGAGGGGGGAGGGGGGGGCGGGGGGGAGGGACGGGGGGGGGGGGGGGGTGAGGGGGGGGGGGGGGGGGTGGGGGGGGGGGGTGGTGGGGGGGGTGGTCATGGTGTGTGTGTGGGGGTGTGGAGTTGTATGGGGGG